>CAHIKZ030003314.1:0-25000 GCA_903632075.3 Acanthosepion pharaonis | reverse complement strand
TTTTATATATTTATATAATTCTTTTTAGATTTCAACTGGGCTGCCATGATATTATTTAAAATATAGGGAGACACAAATTTCTTTATTTCTCTAGGAAAATTCTTTAACTAAAATAATCTTAAAGAAACTTCTCTTAGAAAAAAAATTCGAAATTCTTTACTCATGTTATTTTTTTCTTTTTTACGTGACAAAAAATAATTTGTCTTTTTTCGATTTCCCAAGGAGAAAAAACACTTTAAGAACAAATGAATGAGTGGCAAGGAAATGCATTTACTTTGCGTGATAAAATCTTTTTTCCGACTGCCTGCAATTTTTTTTTCTTTTTACTATCGTCTGATTCTTACAATTATTTTACTTCTCAAATATTTGTCACAATAACCTACCAGATTAGAATTCTTTCTCTTTAAGCCCACTTTTAAAAATAAATCGACTTAACGAGAGTTTCTTGAAAGGATAATAGCTTTTGAAAATAAAAAATAAGTATTCTTTCCCTCAGGTTACTACCGTTAAAAGTCCAAAGGATACAACTTTTTTGTTTATAAAAGAAAAATATAGTTTACATTTAATTATTGAATGTCACTCCATGACAACGTCCTTAAATTCTTTTATGACAAATTCTGATCCATTTGGACAAGGTTTTAATGATCGGTTCTCATTCTTGATTGGGCATTGCTTGTTTCTTGTATAAGCCGTAACCTCTCTCTTCAATTATGCATCACTCTGATGTGACTCACCAAATCCAGATCTTACTCACACATCGAGGATATATTCCCCCGAGCCTCCAAGCATTGGGAGTAGATCAGTAGGATCGAGAATATTATTTATATCAACTATCCAACATTTTTCTTTCTGTAATGTCAGTTCAAGCCAATTGAAGAAAAAGTTATTCCCCTTTACCAATCTTTCTCAATTGATCTCTGTTCACTGATTGGTAAAATGGCGCCATTTTTCCAATAAGCAAAACAACCAGAATTTTGAAAGTTGCCATTCTATAGTGACATATTCTCAGATTTTGTGCTTTATTAATATTTCTGTCTGCAGCATGAGAAAACACTGTCAGTTCTCACGGGAAATTTCTTGGCGCAATCCACTCACTTGCATGTCATTTTCTTTTAGCGATATTATGCAAAGCGCGCCATCTTGTTTCCATTTGGGAAATCAGTGTAAAGATTTCTTTGTCTGAAGATACAAACAGGATTTGGCATTTAATCGTTTGTTTCCAGTCGATATTTCGTTACAGTCGGTGGAAAGCAGTGAAACACAAATTGTCCAACTAAAGTTTAGATTTCTGCGTAAAACATTAAAAAGGATTTATACTTCATATAGTCTGATTTTGGCCTTTGTGATTTCACTAACCATGATACAGAAATGATTTAAAATAAAAGGGCAATATTGTCTATAAACTGAACGGGAACGTTAAGCAACTTCTATAACTGTCATACACATGAATCAGATATTTCCATGGCTACTGCTCAAACGAGCTTTTTTCTCTGATGCCGCGAATTTTATGAATTTAAGCGTGCTACTAGATTGGCATCTAGTCCCTACCCTTTTCTGGTTGATATAACGAAATTCAACCACCACTTCTACTCCAACAGTTTCTTTTCTCACCCTTCCCATCTGTGAAACTCCCTTCCGTTTACTTACTTCCCTAATAACTACAATCTTCAAAAATTTCGATGTAACATCAATCACCATCTTCTGTCTTGTTGAATCTCGTTTACATCTTGCCCTTTCCTCAACCCTCCCTATTCTTAGTATTCTCTTTCGCAGTCGCTCCCAGTAACTCCTTACGCACTAGTGCCATTCCCGCCTTGCTTAGTATGAAATGATTAAAAAATATGTGTGTAAATGCACGCTCACCAGCAAATTTACGTTTATATAATGTGCATTTCGACAACAGTCCTTCAATAATTCATGTTTGCTTTAAAGATATATCAACAATATTTTAATTACATTTTTAATCAATTTGTTTTAAAATTTTCTTGTGAACAAAAAACGGCATATCCGAAATCAATGAGTGCGATTATTATCAAAATGCCTGAGACCTATCGCTTTCGACCAAATTTTTGGCTCTTATCTAATTGTTTGGGTTATAGCGTTTTCGGCCATATTTCTAGCCCATCATTCAAATTTTTGAGTCACAGAACTTTGGATAATAGCTTGAAGTATGGCCGAAAACGCTAAGTCCCATACATTTGGATAATGACCAGAAGTATGACCGAAATTCTACGACTAAAACATTTTGATAATAGCTAGATGTATGACCGAAATACAATGTCCAAAATATGAAAAAGCTAATAAGAAACGCTAAAGCGAATTAATTTAAAAAATGTCAAAAAATACCTTGTCTTTGGTTTGTAACAAAACGTGCATTATCAAAGAACTTTTTTCTCAAAATGCGGATAATACAAATATTTATGTCTGTATGTTCTTGCATTTACACCCATATATTTTAATGGTGTTATTCCCCAAAATATTTATGACAGGATTGTAAATGTGTCATTTTTAAGTAATAAAAACAAGATATTGTCTGAAGTTTTAGGGCTGAGTATTTCCGTTATAAATTACTTTAACAATAATCTCCACCATAATGTTTTATTTAATAATGTTTTATGTCAATTCTACTCTTCCTACACAAAAATAACCGCTTTACGAGGCACGGCGAAGTAATGGATAGCAGCTCGGGTTCAGAAATCGGAGAGCCAAATTCGAATTCCAGCCATAATCCATTACATTCACTTAGATACTAATACCCTTGGAAAAGGTATGAATCCTCTTCTTCTCCCCCATCTATGGGTAAATAACAGGACAGATCCGGTTTTATAGCCTTGCATTGGAACTGGTCTACTGCAGAAAGAAATGGCTACCTATTGGGGAAAAGATCTGCCTCATGTATCTTTCGATACATGAGCACCTAAGCGTGTATCATGCATGGCACATAACTGACTGAACCGCTTTACAACTGTAGAAAGTACTTCGAGATTTAATTTCAGAGTTAGCACCGCGCAGGGGAAAGGATTAGTACCATCCTTGACGATTTACCATTAAGATGATGAAGGATCTATACCTCGCGGTTTAAAGACATTTTTATAAACCGTCGAATATTGATGACTTTTATTTGCCTTTATCCCTTGAAAATCTTTTTTATGAATTGATAATTACTAATGGGCAGATAACTCGTTCTACATACTGCAAAATGAAGAATCTTTGTTTATTTACAATGAACAAAGTAACAAGCATTTTTTTGTTTTTTTTAATCAATATAATTTGCTTTCCTATTAACGAACACAGAAAACCTATTGTATTCAGACGTGGATCAGTAGACAGACTAAAAAGAAGTAAATATCTGTTTATCTATATGAATCTCTGCCTTTTGTTTTTTGTTTCTTTCTTATTTCTTGTTAATTACTTTGAGTGCCAACAGAAAATGATGTCATTGGGGGGGGGAGTGTTCCGCTTGGTAACTTATATCTTGATGTTTTAACAGCATCCTTTTTTTACTCTATATAACAACCAACCTTTTTTTTAGTGTAGCACCCTTAACGTAGGAGGAACGCAGGAGTAATGGATACCAGCTCGGATTGAGGAATCGGAGAGCCGAGTTCGAATTCCAGCCAAATCCATTACATTCACTTACGTGCTAATACCCTTGGGAAAGGTATGAATCCTCTTCTTCTCTGCCCATAACAGACCTTGGATTAAAACTGGTCTACCGCAGAAAGAAATGACAAGCTACTGCGGGAAAAATATGCCTCGTCTCGAAAGATACATGATCGTCTACGCGTGTATCACGCATGGCACATAACTGACTGACTCTTTACGCAGGGAAGAAAATATTGTTTAACCCTTTCCCTTGACAAGCAACAAGGTTAAGGAAATAACCCTAACTCGACCGCTTTGAATAGAAATAGGAAGGTATAACCTTGGATAGTAGGTTTCCTAAACTAAAGATTCTAGTTAGTATTGACTTAATGTGGAATTAGTAAATATCAAACATGTCAAATACCTTCACGTATGGCTCAGTTATAACAAAGTTAGTAGAGGAGAAAAGGAAACTGAACATGTAGTAGGAGTAGTTTTGCCCCCCCCAATTTCTACAAATCCAAAACATTAACTTCAAAACGTGGGTCATGTTCTTAAAAGAACTTCTATAGTTCAAGACTTTCATGTGGAGGTCATACATGACGCCAATTCCGTTCAGGGACATCTAAACTGTCAGCTGAATTTCTCAGAGTATTGAATCAATATGGCTTCGAGCGAGTGTAGGTTTTAGCTTCATCTTTCCTTCCACAGAATCACAAATAAAGAACTATATAAAATAACAGAATCCTTATTAATTGAGGAATTCCAACATCGGTAACAACTCAAATGGATAGCATATGTAACTCAAAGATAAAATATCATAATCAAAATATTGAATTTCCACATGACTTCAAACAAAAGTTTAGGAAGGAAACTCACATCAATATTGAAAAAAAGGCGATAACAGTGACTGAAGTTCAGAAACATATTTTCCGGATTTTTTTTTTTTTTATATATCAATGAATGATAACTTTTTTTTTTCATCAATGAATGCCGAATGTTTCCTTTAAAAAATGGCTAATATTACCATTCGTATTTTACCAAGACTCATTATTCGGCAACAAATATACAAGGGAATTATTTATCATACACAATCAGCTATTTTTAAGCAGGTTTTCATATTTTACAGAATCTGTTTAGTGAGTTTGCGAGAAAAAGAGAAAGAGGGATGAAGTAGAACAGAAAAATATTCAAAGCATAAAAATAATAATAATAATAATATGCTGCATAAATGTTTAAACCCGAACAAATATTTTTATAAAGTCAGTTTTTAATAAACACCGCAAGATTTTATCACATTTAATCTAACATTAGGCAGTCAAGCCAGATATCATCGGTTCTTATTTAGGACCAAATTCTGGAGCACTGAAACTCCGCAGTATGACAGTCAAACAGAACTGAGTCATTAAGGTATGAAAGAAAATGATGCCAGTTCTTCTGCCAATCAGACAGCCATTTTTTTTTTATGAGAATGGAATGAAATATCGCCAAAACGAGGCAAGAAAACTATTTACTTTAGTTTTTCTTATAGACACTTTTCTTTTATAATTTGGCATCAAACTTGGTTGGTTTTACTCTTTTTCAATTCAGTTACTAAGTCAATGATCATCTAGTGTGATATTAATGTAAAAAAAAAAAAATAAATACGATTCATAATGCATTTTTCTTAATATTCTCGCTTTTTAGGAGCTTACTGTATTTGGTTGATGTGTGGGTGGTGTAATGGATAGCGGCTCGGAATGAAAAATCAGAGAGCTCAGTTCGAACTACAGTCTGGCTCGTTACATTCACTTAGTTATAAGTATGAATCCATATGCCCCCCAGAGCTATGGGTTAAATAGTAGGAGTTGTTGTAGTTCTCAAAAAAGGAGGAATAAAATATTATCTTCTTACAATTCAAAATTTACTTCGTTATTAAATAACTGACAAAGGGTTGATAATCCGAAAAAAATCAATCAACAGTTTTTTTGCGGCCCATAAAGCGAACTTTAAAGTATATGACAGTTGTCTCCCTGGAGTTCTATATGCAAAGTTGACGCCTCCTTGGGCTTAATTTTATCCGTTACAATAACACGTGTAGGTTATGATTTTGCCTCAGACAATTAATCCTTGCTAGTCTAACTCCATAATAATATTATTGAATCTAACGGTGTTATTATTAATTGACTAGCAGTAGAGCCCGGCGTTGCCCGGGGATGTAACAGTAAGAGATAGATCAAGTATCGACCATCATAAAGACTGAAAAATAAAATTGACAAAGATTATTGTTTAAGGTTGTCTGATTAGTTTTTTTGTTTTTACGAATTGGTCAAACCCAAACTCAAACAAAAACATTGTTTTCAATCGTTATGAGTCTACCGATTGAGTAGAATTTTATTATAAACAATTGTCTTGTAAATGGAATTTTTAAAGCATTCTGAATGTAAAAATAAAGAAAAAAGTGTGTAGAAACACTACCTGCCAAAAAAAAAGTGAAGTTTTGTTGAAATAGTTGAAAAATGTAGGAAATCCGATCCCATAGATAAACAAACACACACACACACACAACCTGGGTTTTATAATAATTATAACTCGATATGAGTTGTCCCCCTTTCATTCTCGCGATGCCTCTTAATCTTGTTTTCAAATTGATTTTCTTAAAAAACAATTTTGTTTTTCCCATTTTCGGCGCCGTTAGAACCATCACAAGGTAATTTTATATAGTCCTGTGAAGTTTTGTTGAAATCGGCTAAAAAATGTAGGAAATCCGATCCAATATATAAACGTACAGACACACACACACACACACACACACACACAATCTGCGTTTTATAATAAGTAAGATTTCATATCCTATCCGACTGATCGGCCGAGTGATGATCATTATATCTCTGCTAACCGTAGCTTCGAGATACAACCTGAGCTGTTTCAAGTAGCGCTGATACCTGCAATGATGCCAGTTATCCCTAAGAAAGATTCCTGAGTGCGCCAAACAACTTAAGCTGCTGGTACTTGGTATATTTCTTCGTTTCGCTCAGACAAGTCTTAGTTCCTGTGTATGTTCACTTTCTCCATCTTCAGGTTCTTATAGCAGGAAACTGCAAAGTCGATCAGAATTCATTCATAGCTGTTTTGTGCATAAGTTTGATGTCGGGGCGATTGCTCTCCAATCGCTTGTCAATTCAAGTTTGCTGTATCCCTTATGGGCTTTACTTGCTCATTCTCGGCTATTGACTATGTTGAATGTGCTTATTCAAAACTAAGTAGCGAAGACGTTTCCAGATAATCCTAGTTTATGAGGTGTGTTGAAGCATATTTTTATGCTTCAAAATACTTCGTGAATTAACTGGAAACTGCAGAAGAAAATAACAGAAGTGAAAGAAAATACCAGAAATGGGACAATTGCATTTTCTTTTATGTTGAACAGTAGTGGTAGTTTCAAAAGGATGCATTGCTACTTTGTATTTATTTTTAAATATGAAGAAATTTATAA
Organism: Acanthosepion pharaonis; assembly: GCA_903632075.3. NCBI lineage: Eukaryota > Metazoa > Mollusca > Cephalopoda > Sepiida > Sepiidae > Acanthosepion > Acanthosepion pharaonis. The sequence goes on along the minus strand of CAHIKZ030003314.1, from coordinate 17,943 downwards.
ATTATTGTTTGAAATATCTAGATAGAAAAGAAATCAACATTTTGTTTTGCATTCATGTAGACGATTTGTTTAATCCTCTTAAAAAGAATTTGTTTTGTTCCGGTCTAAATACACCCGAAATTACTGCGGAATTAACAATTCCTCTCTCTATAAATATTTTCCGGTGTATTCACAAATCAAATACACATACATAATTATTAATACGGTTAATGGCATCGCAGAGATATTCATGGTTGATGAAAGACATTCAAAATCACTTGTAGACGTGAATCGCCATGTTTGGTGACTGACGATTTAACGGAAAAATTTAACTAACCATAATTATGATTCTCTGTTTAAACGTAAAAAAACGACCCATATTTGTAAACGAAAATGATCACAGGCGATGAAAAATGGATGGTTTACAACAATGTGGAGCAATAAATACTTTAAATAAACGAAATGAGCAACCATTTCAAAGCCAATTTCCATCCTAAGAAGATGCTGTGCATCTGGTGGGATTGGATGTTTATCTTGTATCACGAGTTTCTTCCACAAACTCAGATGTTAAATTCAGTTCGGTTCCGAACTGGGTCTGTTAAAAACAAAAGTCAATGAAAAACAACCAGAAGTGTGTCATCTTCCATCAAGACAATGTCCAGAATTCATTTCTCCTTGCAAGCACGCTAGAAATTTGTACAGCTTGGCTGAAATATCTACTACACCAGACGCACTTACGTGGATTTGCCTTTCCGTATTTCCTCTTACTTCAATCCCTATAAAACTTCAATTCTCTGGAAGCATTCAAAAGCACTCAGACCATTTTCTCACTCAGAAAGATGTCAATTTATGGTGAAAGAGAAACATGAAGCTGCCTCAAAGATGACGTATGATAGTGGTAAAAATGACATATAGGTAGTTGAATACATTTACGTACAAATATCTAAATATTAACTGAAATTAACTTGAAAAAAAAACGCTATGATTTTTGGATTCGACTCAATTTATTAATGCAGATATTAATGAAACAGGGCTTTACATTTATTCAACTAACCCTTTATTAAATAAAAAAATGATACTTTAATTAAAGAATAAAAAAATGAGTCTTACCCATGACAGAGGAACTAGAATATATATTACATACTCATCAGAAAGTAAAGCCTCATCTACGGATCCAGAATTTTAAAGAAAAACTAACTAATGATATTCCATATAAGACCGAAATCAATTTTCAACTATCGCGCTAAACAAGTGTCTGTCGGGGAGGCCTCGTGCCTTGAGCGCCTCTTGGGGCTTAAACTCCATCCAGATCTCGTACATACTTTCCATCACTGGAGATACGGCGAAAATGGTAGGTTCCCTGTACCGCTCCAGTAAATACGTGGCCGCTCTTGCTATCTGCTGCTTTTACAAGAACAACTCGACTCGAAAAGGAAGTACTGCAGCCATATATAGGCAGGATCTACACAGTCTTCACTTCCCACTTTCGACAGAGACGAAAAGTAATGCTTTTATCTTAATATCATTTGCATTTCCTCACAACAACAACTATCAATCACAGATAGGCGTCTTATTTTTTTACTCATTTGCTTTTTTTCAATGGTGACCAGAAGAAGATGTTTGATAATTGATATAGAAAGTAACTTCAATTCAGATTAAAGAAACGTTAGTTAAAATAATAATAATAATAATAATAATAATAATAATAATAATAAATCTCGAAAATGTGGCATATGGGAACATCAACAATCCTTGTTGTAGTTGGAGCCCTAGGACTGGTTGGAAAAGATTGCAGTAGACTAATTGAAGGGATTCCTGGTAGTCCATGCCTCAAGGAGATACAAAAAATTGTTCTGCAATACAGCCCACACTTTACGATGTAATTTTTTTTTTTTTTTATCAGTGGAAAGTGTCATGATGCCATTTCTAACCTTAGGTCCCTGGGCGGGACCCGGAAAGAAATGTGTAAACGCCAGAAATTAAAAGAAATAAAAATAATAATAATAATGATAATTGATAGTGTTTTATGTAATAAAGAGACAATAGTAACATTGGAATTTTCACACATAACTCTACACGCATATCTTTTAGTCATTTCACCCGAAGCAAGATGAAAAAGCCACTAAGACGTAAGATATTACTGGGAGCGAAAGAAACTGAGAGAAGGTCAGAAGGAGAGAGAGAGAGGACAATAAAAAAAGGGGTTTTAGCAAAAAAGGAATGAAGACGATTTATGTTGTATTTAAATGTTTGAACGGAAGAGATTTTAACAGGCGAGAGAAAAACAAAACAATTAGTATAGAACTTACGATGACATCTAGCCATTTTATCAGTGAATGTATGAGATCTCTCTATGAAGATAGCACTGAATTTCAATTCCTAAAGTTGATGTACAAAAGAGGAAAGTTCATCAGAACAATTAGCATGGAAATATTTATAGAAAAGACACAGGGAAACTACATTACGGCGGTGGGAAAGTGATTTAAACTGAGATGCCAGGTCAGGTCCGATAACATTTCAGATTCTTCTTTGGATTCTGTCAAGTATCTATAGATACATAGCAGAAGCACTAGACCAGATATGACCGTAATATTCAATGCACGGATGAATGGTAAACTTATAAATATGAAAGATAGACCTTAGTGCGAAATATTGTCTAGAAGGACAGAGGGAACTGAGTTTCAAAACAGCGGACTCAACTTGTTAATTTAATATAATTGTTCCTTTTCGTATCAGCAGAAAACATTAACCCGATGCGGTACTCTCCTGGAGGTTAGCATCAGCCATACTGATGAAAGGGGAAAAAGGTTCTCTTTGATGATTAAAACGGAGCAGTTTCATTTTGGAGGTGTTAAAATAAACAAGCCATTTCTTGCCCCAGTTAACAATAGCCTAAAAGTAATTTTCGAGATCAGATGCAAATTTGACTTCATCGAATCTATGAAAGCCAAAACCAGAGTAAACAGTTATGTCATCGGCATGCATACTAATTCAAGAGCTTAGGAAGGCCGTTGATATCAATTACGAACAAAGTATACCCGACGATAGATCCCGGGGGGGGGGTCACCTACATTAATGTAAAAATATCTAGAAGTGGGACAACGCTCATTTCATGATTTGATAAGAAAAAATGCATCAGATAAAAACAATTGGCTGAAAATACCAGAATCCGTTCTACATGTGAAGAAAAGCATACCAAACCGTGCCGAACGCCTATTTAAGGCGTCTCTATATTTACAATGGAAAATCTTAAGATATAACAAAATACTTAATGTTATCTTGAAGTTGATGATGAAGATTCATTATTTATTATTAATTTTCCACAAGTATTTATTGTATCTTACATTCAGTTGTTTCTGGTTGCAACTATGAAGACCTTTATTCGCTTTACTTTTACAGTTCATGTACGATCTAAATAGTTGCAATCAAATAAAAAACTAAAATTACAAAGAAAGAAATACTGGTGAATAATTAATAATAATAATACTTCATTTAATAATAAAATTCAAAATAATATTACTACTAATAATATTATTGTGTGTAAAGTAAACATAAAAATGCTGGTGCTGAGCGAGGAAGCAAAATAAATATAGTTAGATATGATGTTCTGCAAATAATGGTTTTCCTAACACAATGTGGGGTAGGGCGATTGCAGAGCTAAAACAAAAATATGGAGAAATAATGGATGCGAATTCGAATTCTGTTAAGCCTTTAATTCTTCATTTCGCATCTTCGCTAATGTCCGCAGAATAACGGTCAAATTGTTGCGGTAAAAAGCAACTAAAGAGAAAGTAAGTATTATTAAGTTCCACTTATCTTTGTACAATTGTAAATCGCCTTGATCTCTCATTCAAATATGCAACTATTTGAATACGACAAATAGATTCTTCCCGAAAGAATTTTGTCTGTGAATACTTGTGTGTGTGATACATCAACAAAAGTATTCTAGTTACTTGACCGTAACACTTGTCTTTCCGCCTGTACTACACACATGTATTTCGACTTGTCTATTCCAACTGAGACTATTACTAAAGAAGTAGAACATTACAGTTTTATCCGAGTAGATTTTTCTGCTAGGGTGGCTAAACAATTCCTTTTGCAGGCACATTTTCTGGGAGATAGTTTATTATCTGACGTGATCAACAAGGCCAGTACCTTCAAATTCTCGGACACGATGATTTGTGACTTCATGCTACCACAGCCATCGACGACTCTAAATAGCTCCGTCTAACCAATTTCACTCATAAGGCTTGGGTCAAACCGTGGTATGGTTTTCATGCACTTTCGAAAGATGCAGCAAGCTGCGATCACCAACCCAGGTAGATAACATCAAGAAGTCAGCTTCCTGACAAATGGACTCGAACCCTAGTCTCATTGTCGGAAATCGAACGTTCTAGCCAGTCGGCCATCACCGTAGTTTAGTTCAGTCTTCGATCAAGTAATCACCAGACATCCGTTGACAATCAAACTCGCTGCATTATCTAATACTCTTCCAGACAAGCTTTCAAATAATCGTTCTACAAAACGGATTCACTATTAATTATGACTTTACTTTGCATTTTCCTTTTATTCGCTCTTTTTTTATGGAGAGAATCTTTTTGCAAGAAATGTTTGGTAAACCTGAATAATTCTGAGGCTCTTAATCATTTAAAATCAAACCTCCTGGCTGGGCTGACATTTATGTAAAATACCCCCCCCCAAAAAAAAAACACGTGCCTAGTTTAAAATTCATGGACAAGATTAAGCAAATAAATCAGACTGGACAAAGTTGGGATCAATACGTTTATGGATGTCCGGGTGGTATAAGTTAGAAAACCTGGAAAGAGAAATCGGCAAGCAGAGTTCAAATTCAGTTCGAGTTCCTTAAAATCACTTTTGCACTTGTATGAATTCAAGTCGTCTCTCAGGGATAGGGTAGACTGAACTCTCTATGGCTGGCAACCAGGAATGGTTTTCATATGGTTCCTATTCTTTGGAGGGGGTTAACACGTCATTCTTTTCGTTTTCTTTGTAAATTAAAACGGACAATAATAAATATACCGTCAGTTTCACAGATTTACTTTTTACGTCATTTGGCAAACCCCAAGTGGCATGGTCAGAAAGTGAATGTTCTAAGCACTCGCCCATCATCTTACTTTAATACAATCTTTGATCAAGTATCTAACAAGCATTCCGTAAAGGAACAAAATCTCTTGCATTATATAATACTCTTCAAGACATCCTTTCAAATTATTTGTAAACCTGAGCCCTTCTGAAGGTATTGATTGAGGGTAGTTCTCACACGTTGTTTTCTACCCACTGCCTAACTTTCACCTGTGGCCCCAAAATAGCTGTTTGCATGCAAGAGCGGCCACACGCATGTAAATCACTTGAATCCACTGAGAGATTTCAAATCAGTCTTCTACAAACGCAAAAACAACCATGATATTTCCCTGTTTCTAAATTTGCTTTATGGCTGCATGATGACTTGTTCAAAAAGTTTCGGTTCAATCAACTCTTTTGTCATTATATTTCAAATAAAAAACATTGAAATAAATTCGAATGCATCAATGGAGAATTCTGCATCTGTTTATTTGCATTTTATGATCGATCATAATCGAGTAACGTCATGTCAACAATTCTTTTGCATAAAAGAATCTTAGCTTTAAGGAAGACATTGCTAAAATCAAAGAACAATACACAGAAAATTGAAAGCCTAGATAGATAGATACGAATAGACTGAGATAGATAGATAGATAGATAGATAGATAGATAGATAGATAGATAGATAGATATGAACAGACGGTGATAGATATGAACAGAACGAGATAGATAGATAGATAGATAGATAGATAGATAGATAGATAGATGAAACAGACGGTGATAGATATGAACAGAACGAGATAGATAGATAGATAGATAGATAGATAGATAGATAGATAGATAGATAGATAGAACAGATAGTGATAGATATGAACAGAACGAGATAGATAGATAGATAGATAGATAGATAGATAGATAGATAGATAGATAGATAGATAGATAGATAGATATGAACAGACGGTGATAGATATGAACAGAACGAGATAGATAGATAGATAGATAGATAGATAGATAGATAGATAGATAGATATGAACAGACGGTGATAGATATGAACAGAACGAGATAGATAGATAGATAGATAGATAGATAGATAGATAGATAGATAGATAGATAGATATGAACAGACGGTGATAGATATGAACAGAACGAGATAGATAGATAGATAGATAGATAGATAGATAGATAGATATAAACAGACGGTGATAGATATGAACAGAACGAGAAAGATAGATAGATAGATAGATAGATAGATAGATAGATAGATAGATAGGATATGAACAGACTGTAATAGATATGAACAGAACGAGATAGATAGATAGATAGATAGATAGATAGATAGATAGATAGATAGATATATGAACAGACGGAGATAGATATGAACAGAATTAGATACATACATACATACATACATACATATATACATACATACATACATACATACATACAGACTGTAATAGTTAGATAAATAGATAAGAAAGACTGACATAGACAGATAATAATCATATATATATATATATATATATATATATATATATATATATATATATATATATATATATAAAAAACAGTTTTGCAAAAATGCTTTTTATCTAGAGATAATCCATTCATATTCACGTGCGTGAATCGCCCCCCTTTTTGAAGGTCGAATTTTACTTGTTCTCCTAAATATCAATTGCTTTACCAAAATCTTTTTCAATGTGTTTCTTTTATGTTTCCTTATTATATATCATAAACACATGATAGATCATTGATTATTAATGCTTTGTTTACTTTTAGAAAAAAAAGAAAAGATTTTGTATGTTCTCTTTTTATCTGGTGTTGATCATTTCTGATTTCATTCACCGTTATTTGGAGAACAGCCTCGGTGGTCTTATTATCTTGATTTTTATCATTTTAGACACAATCTTTATATTATAGACGATTAAACACCTATTGCTGTGTGTCAAAAATTGTTTACAACTTTTCTAATATAATGCAACACATTTGGAAAACTATTATTATTATTATTATTATATTTCGATTTCGGCTATTGTAATACTACCTACATAGTCTGCGGGGAAACCGAAAACAGGTAGTACTGTGTTGTTATAGCTACATTTCATGATTTGTTTGTCTAACTGCCATAAGATCGCTCGCTAACGTTACATGGACAAAGTTTCTCTTATCAAGACAATTTTTTCTTTTTCTCTTAAGCTGGGATTTCCAGGTATTTTTTCAATGTTTTGTGGCGTTCCATTTTTATCATTCCAAGAATACCTACTATCACTGTTACTATTCTTGTTTGCAATTTCCACATTTTTTCTATTATTATTATTATTATTATTATTATTATTATTATTATTTCAATAAGTTTTCTGTTGTATACACTTTTTTCCGGATCCCAACCAGAGACCTAAGGTCAGAAATGATATTTTCCACTGATCATTTTTGCAAAAAATAAGCCCTAAGATCATACAAATTTTACATAGGTAAAGCCTTTTGTAATGCAGGTGCTGTATTTGTAAGACAATTTTTGTATTTCTTCAAGGTATGGCCTACCAGAAATTCCTTCAATTTTTACCGAACCGTTTTCCAATCAATCTGAAGGCTCCAACCTACAACTGGAATTATTAATTAGATTTTCAATTTAAAATCTTTGTATTTTAAGATTTTCAAAGAAAAATCTACAATCTGCCATGTCAATAAAAAAAGTACATTGTTTTTGTGGTCTTTGAGCACGATATCTGGTCGATTATTTTCGATTGTTTTCTCTTTGTGTATTGTAAAATCCCATAAAACTGTCACAAATCCTATATCTGTAACCGGGTCTGGATGATATTCATAACACTGGAAAATCTGCAACATTTACGGGAAGGAAACTTCCCGTAAAAGTTGCAGATTTTCCAGTACAGCTATTGCCCCACTCATGCCGAGTTTTATATTCAGTGGGTGCTAAAACCGTACACCCTGATACAAGATGGTCAATTGTTTCTGGATATTTATCACACAATATTAATTTCGGTTTAATACAATTAGTCCTGTGAAGCAAAAACAAAACCTTCGATTTCAGCTTTTCACCATGCACTGCGTAATCATTATTGGGTACAGGAGTTTGTCAGCTTGTTTGGTACGGGAAGAGTATTGACCATAAAGAGGCTTATTTTGCAATCGCTGCTGCATTTGATACATTGCATTTGCCTTTACTTTCTTTTTTTAGGTTCTTTGCAGCTGCAGTAGTTGTATTATGGTTTATTTGTACTTTTTCACCCTCTCCTTGAAATTCCCTTTTGAATTTATTGCCTTCCTTTCTTACGGAGAAAAGTTTCTTATTTTTTTATGTTCTTTGACACAGGGTATCTTCTTGCCTTCTATAGTTTCCACATTAAAGACCGATTCTTGTGGTTATATGAAACAGTTCTAGTTGAACTAATCCTCTTCTTCCTTCAGATCTGGGTACATACATACGATCAGCATTAGGATGATGCATGCGGTGGCATGTTTTGACATCCATTCGCTTAATGTCTAATTAAGGATGTTGAAACTACATTTCACCACAGGGACAGCAAAAGTGTTTATGGCTGATATTCTGCTTCATGAATTCAACTCTGTATTTAACACCAGACGCACGCGCCTGTAGTATTTTTTTCTTAATTTCTCCTTCCTTTGGGTGTGCAATATCCCGTCTCCATCGCTGACCCCAAGGTATTTTATAAACTTCTTCTTGTTCCAGCTCCCTAATCTTTATGACACAATCTAGGCCTACTGAGCATTTTTTTTTGTAATTCTCCCTTTCTTGTGTGTTACTCTTGCACATTTATCTAATCCGAAATCAATACAGATGTCATCACTGAAACATTTTACAGTATAATTCAACTCATTGTCGTCCTTGGATAAAAGTTTGATATTATCCATGTAGAATAAGTGATTAAACACTTTATATTTTACTTTATATCCATGTGGATTACTGATCAGTTCATGCAAAAGGTGGATTAAGGACATACAGAAGGGGTGGACATGTTCTCCTTGAAAGATTCCTCGTCAGTTATTCAAACAAGTAGAAGTGGCAGTAACTTTGGCTTCGTTTTCCTCAATTCCAGGCTATAGTTAAGGAAATGTCCTTATCACCGAGGAGGTATTGTACATTCCCAGACCCTTAAGTATCCATGAGTTTGGTACACTATCAAATGCTTTACGGTAATCTATCCAACCTGTGCTGAGATTTCTACCTTTCTTCCTGCAATTTTCCGGGATCATTTTATTTATTAGTAGTTGATTTTTGCAAATATATGAACCTTCCCTTCCAGAGGAATAATGTTGTTTTAATCGAGGAAAGAGTAAGTGCAATTCGTCAGGACAGACGTGATTAGTGTATATGTGGTTGTCAGACATATTATTAGTTTTCAGTTTCAGCTCTTTTAGGTGGGATATATATATATGTACTGCATTCAGTGATCCATAATGGAATTTCATTGGGGTTATTAATTAGCATTGATAAAATTTGTGCAAGAGTTTTATGAATTGATGACAAATGACACAGCCAAAAGTTGGGTACCTTGTCATTTGTTGGGGATTTCCATTTTGGATATTTTGTTAGTGCTTACCTAACATTATTCTTGGTTATATTTTCCCATTCTTCTTCTTCTTCTTCTTCTTCTTCTTCTTCTTCTTCTTCTTCTTCTTCTTCTTCTTCTTCTTAACATTTAACACACACGAAAACACACACGCAAACACACACACAAACATACACAAACACACAGACAAACATACACAAACACACACACACACACACACACATATATATATATATATATATATATATATATATATTTGTAATGATGATGATCGCAAAAGCGTGAAAGCCAAGGTTACAGACTCATATCCATACAACTGAATATATATATATATATATATATATATATATATATATATATATATATATATATATTCAAAAGATTTAAATGCAATGTCAGTTGTTATCTTCTGTTTATTGATTTGATTCCTTTATAATTTTTCTCTTTTTTCTTGTTCTTTTTCACCCTCAGTAACCCATTGTGACTTAGTGGCTTTACTGTCTTGCAAGGGGTGACATGATTAAAAATATAGATTTGGAAGAGGTTCCAAATGAAGAATTCATATACCGAATATATATATATATATATATATATATATATATATATATATATATATATATATATATATATATTATTTATTTAAAAATATGATTCCAAATCGCTACATAAAAGGTCTCATGTTTCAAAACAAGAGCCGAAAACTTCAATATAATCCTTTAAATTAAATTGAGTTGAAATTAAAAAGGGCTCCGTTCCATCTTCAAGCGAATTTTTTGTTGGAATAACGAATATCTGAAATTTACTTGTTTTAAAAATTGAAATCAAAATCACCATGGTAACAGCTAGGGCGAATTGTCTAAAATGGGTAGGCGAGTGTAGGGTGTTTATAATAAGTAGCGGTATAGAGATACTTTCAAGGTGTCAAGTCGGGGAAGGTGAGGGTGTCAAAAATGAAACGAAGATGTATCAAGCTTTCGTCAAGGTGGCTTGTTCGTGGAGATTTATTTATTTATTTTATTTTATTTTATTATGAAAGGGAATTGTGCATATAAAAAGAAAAATATTTCGTAACGTTTGTTTTTTTTGACGACTTCATAAAGGGTTATCTTTTTATGTAAGGTATTTAAACTACTAATTTGGGCTATGGGTTATGAAGGGTGTTATGTTGTATGCAAGTTTGTAGTTAAAATTTCTACTATGAATCTGATGATTGGGTTATTTGTTAAACAAGTTATATAATTTTTTTTTTTTTTTTATTTCAAACCAAAAATCTGATGATGCCTACAAAAACCGTTATCTCGTGTCTATTATTTAATAGATTATTATTATTTAGAAGTTTAATAATGTGCAATTTTTCATGGAGGCAATAAAGGGCATGGGTCATCCCAAGCTTTACATATTCTAGCCTTGTCAAAAATTTTCCATTTAACTTTTGGTGTCTTATTTGTTTCCTTCAAATTGCCAAAAATAATTTGATAGTGAAGTCTGTTTTTTTTTTTTTTATATTATTAAAGGAGCACTTTATGCTGCCTCCATCTATCTTTAAAATTATTCTTCGTGGACCCAATGTATATCATATTAGTGCTAGGGCTCTCTGTGGATGAAATAGTGCATTGGTATACCACAGAATTAATACAACATTTATTTTCTAATGGGCAGTCTTCTGGGTTTCTACAGTTACATAATTTTTCCCTATTATCATCTGATTTAGGTGTAGAGTTTTTATTAATACTGTTTTGGCATGGGGGTTTGTTCAAGATCTTATTATTGTGTTTTTTTATTATGCGTTCAAGATTATCAGAGCAACTGTAGATCAATTTTAGGGTGTTCTTATTGAATATATTACTAAGCTTACTATTGGTGGGGAAGTGTTTATTAATTAGAGCTAAGAATTTCTGTCCTAGTTTAATACTAACCCTTTGGTTGAACGGAGGGGTGTACCATATGATATTTCTTTTCCTGTTTTTTTCCCATGTCCAGTGCAATTTTCTCTGTAGTTAATGTTAGCATTTTTATAACCACTATTTTTTAGGGCAGTGTTATAGAAGCTATTATGTTTTTGGAATATTTCCCTGTTTGCGGAGTTAAGGCTAATTCTATTTTCTATTGATGACGGTATATGTTTAATTATTGATGGAGGATGGTTTGACTTCAAAATGTATGTATAAAGGGTTAGCATTTGGTTTTCTATAAGGTTGGTATGTATTGTCTGGTAAGTCTAGAGTTACGTCGAGGAAGTTAACCCTTTTCAAATTAGAAGAGACAATTATCTTTAAGTTTAGTTTCTTAAATTCACTAAATATAATTTTTCTGATTTTTTCAATCTTAAAACTAGTAGAACTCCTCACCACCATGAGCCCGTCATCTCTATACAGCCCGATGTCCTTAATATCAATTTCGCGGTGTGCCGTTAAATTGTACAGTATTAAGAGACCAACAAGGTCAGAAGACTCTGCAGAGTCTAACGATCCCATAGTGATGTCAAACAGGTCGTTATTGTTATTTTTTTTTATCCAGTGGTCCCCATTGTGAATGAGGACCGATTTCTTTGCGCTGAGGATTATATCCATTTCATCCTTTGTTAGGTTCGAATACACAGCAGCGAAGTCCAGGGCAGTCATAAATAAATCCTTCGAAATTGATGGGTAGTAGTCCACGATATCGAACTGTATAAGGGTGCAATTCCGTTTATCATCAATATGGTTAAACCAATTGGTAACATCTTTTGGTATTGATCCATAGTTTTAATTCCAGTTGTTTTTTTTTTGGCAGGTAATTTTTTTTTTATCTTTTTAAATCTTTCCTATGTCGGGTCGGGTAGGGTTAATTATTCTGGTCGCAGGGTGTTCTAAAAAAGTCAGGCTTATGATCCTTAAGAGTTATATAACATTCTTTTTCAGTAAGTTTACCTACTCTATCGCTGATTTTTAATTTGTCTGTTATTATTTTACTAGTTTTGTTTATGTTTTCAACCATATTAATGTTGTTGTTGCAAGCTTTTTTATAAGTCCTGGTGAAGTTTTTTTTAATTAAGTTGTTGTAGTCGTCGACATCCAATTTGTAGAAGTTGCCAGTTTTGTCAGACTTAACTAATATTTTGTCACAATCATTAATGCTTTTAACTATTTGGTTTAGATGTTTTTGGAAGTGGTTTTTATTTTTTTGAAAGGAGATGTTGTTGATAATGTTGAGTAGGTCTTTTTCAAATTCAAATAGTTGTTTGTTGAAAGGGGCAACTTTTTTACTTTTAAAGCCGTAAACTTCACGTTCTTTATCAGTAGGGTTATTTCCACGAAAATAGAAGTATGCTTTCCATCTCATCCTTCTGATTTAATTCCTCTGTTTTTTGTAAAAGCTTAACAAAATAATTCCGTTTGTTTGTTAGAGGAATATTTTTGAGAGAAATCCCGAAATTAATTTTTTCCATATTTTTAAAGGGGTATTTAAAAATAAAAGTTTAGAGTGCTCAACCTTAATTAGGGAGACAATAATATGTGAAAATATATAGAAAATAGGAAGGAACTGGTTAGGTGAATAGTCCAAAGTTCCTTAGTATTTTTGTTATTATTTTTAAAAAATAGTGCTCGATACAAAAGTAGAGCATAAATATAATTATTTATTTAAAAATATGATTCCAAATCGCTACATAAGAGGTCTCATGTTTCAAAACAAGAGCCGAAAACTTCAATATAATCCTTTAAATTAAATTGAGTTGAAATTAAAAAGGGCTCCGTTCCATCTTCAAGCGAAATTTTTGTTGGAATAACGTATATCTGAAATTTACTTGTTTTAAAAATTGAAATCAAAATCACCATGGTAACAGCTAGGGTGAATTGTCTAAAATGGGTAGGCGAGTGTAGGGTGTTTATAATAAGTAGCGGTATAGAGATACTTTCAAGGTGTCAAGTCGGGGGAAGGTGAGGGTGTCAAAAATGAAACGAAGATGTATTAAGCTTTCGTCAAGGTGGCTTGTCTATGGAGATTTATTTATTTTATTTTATTTTATTTTATTATGAAAGGGAATTGTGCATATAAAAAAGAAAAACTTTCGTAACGTTTGTTTTTTGACGACTTCATAAAGGGTTATCTTTTATGTAAGGTATTTAAACTACTAATTTGGGCTATGGGTTATGAAGGGGGTGTTATGTTGTATGCAAGTTTGTAGTTAATAATTTCTACTATGAATCTGATGATTGGGTTATTTGTTAAACAAGTTATATAAATTTTTTTTTTTTATTTCAAACCAAAAATCTGATGATGCCTACAAAAACCGTTAACTCGTGTCTATTATTTAATAGATTATTATTATTTAGAAGTTTAATAATGTGCAATTTTTCATGGAGGCACAAAGGGCATGGGTCATCCCAAGCTTTACATATTCTAGCCTTGTCAATAATTTTCCATTTAACTTTTGGTGTCTTATTTGTTTCCTTCAGGTGCCAAAAATATTTTGATAGTGATGTCTGGTTTCTTTTGTTTATATTATTAAAGGAGCACTTATGCTGCCTCCATCTATCTTTAAAATTATTCTTCGTGGAACCAATGTATATCATATTAGTGCTAGGGCTCTCTGTGGATGAAATAGTGCATTGGTATACCACAGAATTAATACAACATTTATTTTCTAATGGGCAGTCTTCTGGGTTTCTACAGTTACATAATTTTCCCCTATTATCATCTGATTTAGGTGTAGAGTTTTTATTAATACTGTTTTGGCATGGGGGTTTGTTCAAGATCTTTTTATTGTGTTTTTTATTATGCGCTCAAGATTATCAGAGCAGCTGTAGCTCAATTTTAGGGTGTTCTTATTGAATATATTACTAAGCTTACTATTGGTGGGGAAGTGTTTATTAATTAGAGCTAAGAATTTCTGTCCTAGTTTAATACTAACCCTTTGGTTGAACGGAGGGGTGTACCATATGATATTTCTTTTCCTGTTTTTTTTTCCCATGTCTAGTGCAATTTTCTCTGTAGTTAATGTTAGCATTTTTATAACCACTATTTTTTAGGGCAGTGTTATAGAAGCTATTATGTTTTTGGAATATTTCCCTGTTTGCGGAGTTAAGGCTAATTCTATTTTCTATTGATGACGGTATATGTTTAATTATTGATGGAGGATGGTTTGACTTCGGGTGTATGTATAAAGGGTTAGCATTTGGTTTTCTATAAGGTTGGTATGTATTGTCTGGTAAGTCTAGAGTTACGTCGAGGAAGTTAACCCTTTTCAAATTAGAAGAGACAGTTATCTTTAAGTTTAGTTTCTTAAATTCACTAAATATAATTTTTCTGATTTTTTCAATCTTAAAACTAGTAGAACTCCTAGTAGAACTTCTATAACACTGCCCTAAAAAATAGTGGTTATAAAAATGCTAACATTAACTACAGAGAAAATTGCACTGGACATGGGAAAAAAAAACAGGAAAAGAAATATCATATGGTACACCCCTCCGTTCAACCAAAGGGTTAGTATTAAACTAGGACAGAAATTCTTAGCTCTAATTAATAAACACTTCCCCACCAATAGTAAGCTTAGTAATATATTCAATAAGAACACCCTAAAATTGAGCTACAGCTGCTCTGATAATCTTGAGCGCATAATAAAAAACACAATAAAAAGATCTTGAACAAACCCCCATGCCAAAACAGTATTAATAAAAACTCTACACCTAAATCAGATGATAATAGGGGAAAATTATGTAACTGTAGAAACCCAGAAGACTGCCCATTAGAAAATAAATGTTGTATTAATTCTGTGGTATACCAATGCACTATTTCATCAACAGAGAGCCCTAGCACTAATATGATATAAATTGGGTCCACGAAGAATAATTTTAAAGATAGATGGAGGCAGCATAAGTGCTCCTTTAATAATATAAACAAAAAAACCAGACTTCACTATCAAAATATTTTTGGCACTTGAAGGAAACAAAAATAAGACACCAAAAGTTAAATGGAAAAATTTTGACAAGGCTAGAATATGTAAAGCTTGGGATGACCCATGCCCTTTTGTGCCTCCATGAAAAATTGCACATTATTAAACTTCTAAATAATAATAATCTATTAAATAATAGACACGAGATAACGGTTTTTGTAGGCATCATCAGATTTTGGTTTGAAATAAAAAAAAAAAAAAAAAAAATTTATATAACTTGTTTAACAAATAACCCAATCATCAGATTCATAGTAGAAATTTTTAACTACAAACTTGCATACAACATAACACCCTTCATAACCCATAGCCCAAATTAGTAGTTTAAATACCTTTATAAAAAGATAACCCTTTATGAAGTCGTCAAAAACAAACGTTACGAAAGTTTTTCTTTTATATGCACAATTCCTTTCATAATAAAATAAAATAAAATAAATAAATAAATCTCCATAGACAAGCAAACTAGACGATGGCCAATACATCTTCCGTTTCATTTTGACAGCCCCACCTTCCCCGACTTGACACCTTGAAAGTATCTCTATACCGCTACTTATTATAAAACACCCTACACTCGCCTACCCATTTTAGACAATTCGCCCTAGCTGTTACCATGGTGATTTTGATTTCAATTTTTTTAAAACAAGTAAATTTCAGATATACGTTATTCCAACAAAAAAATTTCGCTTGAAGATGGAACGAGCCCATTTTACTTTCAACTCAATTTAATTTAAAGGATTATATTGAATTTTTCGGCTCTTGTTTTGAAACATGAGACCTCTTATGTAGCGATTTGGAATCATATTTTAAATAAATAATTATATTTATGCTCTACTTTTTGTATCGAGCACTATTTTTAAAAAATAATAAAAAATACTAAGGAACTTTGGACTATTCACCTAACCAGTTCCTTCCTATTTTCAATATTTTTTCACATATATATATATATATATATATATATATATATATATATATATATATATATATATATATATATATACTAATGAGATACAAAGAGATGATAAAAACACATTTATATGTGAATTCGGATCAATATGGATGGAAATAGGAGCAAATAGGAAACGTTTATTAATCTAATATGTTTCACTTTTATTAAAGCTTCATCGGATGAAGCTTCAATAAAGTCTAACATGTTACGTTGTTCTCATATTTGTTTTTTTTCTATCATATATATATATATATATATATATATATATATATATATATATATATATATATATATGAAGAAAAATATATACGGAAAAAAAAAGATTATGCTGTTTTAATGTTAATGTATATAAGGATTTTTGTTTTGTTTTTTCGTATATATTTTTTTTCATACTGTCGGATCTATATCCATACTTATATATATATATATATATATATATATATATATATATATATATATATGGAATTGGTTCGAAAATAATTTCTGTTTGATCCATTATCCAATTTTGGAAAATATGTTTAGTTGAAGATTATGTAACGGGCAATAGCCATCTTCTGCCTTCCTGAACCCTGTTCATTTCTGTCCATTCTCATCAGTTCTTCCAACTAAAGTCTTCTCGTTCACTTTCACTGCAAGTAATCCACTGCATTCTAGTGACATTATCGTCTTGCTTTGGGATGGGGGACGCTGAAAACATAAAACAATCCTGATTTTATGTTATGTAACGTATCTATGAACATTAATGGGTATGTACGTCCCAATCTTCATAAATATGTTGGACACTATGGTAACATGTGTTATAATATGCTGTCTACGTGGTCCACTACTATCACCACTGGTGAGTATTGTATTTTGTTGATGTTATAAAGATTAACATTTCATTTCTAACCTCCGTTTTGGTTGTTGCTCATTCAGTAACCCTTTCTAGGTTACACACACATAATATATATATGTGATTTCCTTTTTATCGTAGAAAAGGGTAAAAAACCCTTAATAAATTTTTTTTATAAAGTTTTTTGGTGTTGTTTGGGGGGGTTTCGGGGTTTACATCCAGGAAAGCTTCTAAAAAGTATTTTGAATTGTTGTGGAAAATTTTAAAGTTTTCATTGGGACAAAACTATTGCGGTGTTAATACAATCAAAAGGACGCTTTTTACCCATTTGATTTGGTTGATTGGTAGTTTGATCTTTCGTGTAGTTAAATGCAAATTTTTTTTCTTTTTTCAATATTTTCATTTTAGAAAATCGTTAATTTTTAAAGGTATAAAAAAAGCGAAAAAACGAATTAAATAAAGTAGATTTGAATTTTTTTCAATTTTTGTATTTTTAAAAAAAAATTTTTTTTTTAAAAAATTTAACCAAAAAAATTAAAATTTTTTCCCTTTTTCCTTTATTTTTTAAAATTTTTTTCCTTTTTTACGTTTTTAAAGCCGAATTTTGTTTATATTTTTACTAAT
>CAHIKZ030003313.1:0-107874 GCA_903632075.3 Acanthosepion pharaonis | reverse complement strand
TTATGTAATATCAATCCTCCTATATGGCAGTGAATTCTGGACAATTTCGTCACAGATGAAGAAGAGACCTGATGCAACAGAAATACGCTTCTATAGAAGGATTTCTTAGATTATTTTATCAACGACGGAGCTGTAGATATAACAAAAATCTCACTTTTACTTAACATCAGGAAGAGAGAATTGAAATTTCTAGGGCACCTAAAGAGGAAAGAGTGCTAGCAAATTTTGATACTCACAGGACTGATTCAGTACAAGAGAGACAGAGGAAAACTATCTCAACCAGCCTGGTGAGCTTGGGGAAATTTATGGCGGAGCAGCGTTTGGGAGAGATGACAAAAAGACAAAAATTATTAAGAGCTACAACGGACCGGAAAGTGTTGAGAGCCATGACCTACAACGTCCTGAACGGACACGGAGCATAGAAAATGAAATTTTAAGGACGAAAGTAACAATAAAATAGCCAACGTTTTCAAATGACATTTAAAAAATAATGTTTGTTTTTTTCTTTAGTTTTGCTTAAAATCATCGGGCAATCAGCATGCAGGCAGTAATTTCCTTCTTGCTTGGCTTATTTGAAAGCAATTATTTAAGATGGTTCCCTGGAAATTGAAAGTTCAAAGGCTTGATCTGGTCCTGCAGAAATGTATTTAAAAACAAATATGAAATGTAGAATGTGAAAAGTACCTCATGACTGAATAAAAGTTTTGCTTCAATATTACAAGAAATTAATCTAATATTACAGGGACCTGAAGAAGGAAGGTACAACGGTTGAAACATTGTGACACTTTTCAATGGGAGTAGTATGTTGCCTTGTTTAGGATTTCTTCATGTTGCCTGTTTTCAGTAGGAGTAGATAGGTTTTTTGAATAGGAGTTTTATCCCTTGTTTCCTGTTTAGGATTGGGTTTCCTTCTTTTCTAAAGTCTACTTCAACTCTATACTTCTAACGTCTCCACCCAAACTCTGAAATGTTATTTATTTATTTTCTTCCTTCAGTAGGAGTAGATAGGTTTTTTGAATAGGAGTAGAGGTTTATCCTTGTTTCCTGTTTAGGATTGGGTTTCCGGGTCCTTCTAAAGTCAACTTCAACTCTATACTTCTAACGTCTCCACCTAAACTCTGAAATGTTATTTATTTATTTTCTTCCTTCAGTAGGAGTAGATAGGTTTTTTGAATAGGAGTAGAGGTTTATCCCTTTTTTCCTATTTAGGATTGGGGTTTCGATTCATTCTAAATTCTACTTCAACTCCTTGAAATTTATTTGCTAAACTTATTTTCCTTAATTATTTTCTTCCTTCAGTCTCCCAGATAGGTTTTTTTGAATAGGAGTAAGGGTTTATCCTTTTTTCTTTTTTAGGACTGTGCTTCCAGTTCTTTCGAAATTCTTTTTCTTCTCTTCCACTGTCAGTAGCCTCTTGCGTCTAAACTTTGAAATGTTATTTGGGTGAATTTTCTTTAAAAAAAAAATGGATGAATATTTTTGTTTTTTGAATTAAAGTACATATTTATAAATCCTTGTCAAATTTTAAGATTTACAATTTGTTTAATAATTCAAGTATTTTAAATAAATATAGCACGGGTGTCTATCGTAAAGTCTGGCGTAGTCTGTTGCATTCAATTTTGTACATATGCATTTGGGAAGAAGAGGAATCAATCAGCTATCGGTTAAAATGTAAGGTGAGGTTAAAATCTCCAGTCTTGTGTGACAGCCAGTCTAGGTGAAAGATAAATCGTAATTCAGAATTGTGAAGAATGGAACGTGAAGCCGCTATAATGTCTTTACTAATTACAATTATCGCATATAATCGATAACTGATCAAAAAAGAGGTTTTATCCTTGATTCATTTTAGAGAAAAGGTGGGCGTTCCTTCGTGATCTTCTTTTGCGCGATTTTTCATGTAATGTCATAGATTTTCACTGAATGCTTTTCATTGTTCATATGTTTGACACAATTTATATATTAGTTTTACTGAGAGAAGTTTACGCAGTTTTGTCAGATTCCAAATTTGTTCTTCATGACTCCTTTAATTTCAACCTGCTCAAAGATTTAAGCGCTGCTCAAATTTGGTTGTTATAACTTGCTTTAGTTTATGTCTCCTTCGAGGAGACAAGTTCGTAAAGGTTTTTCTTTTGCTTCTATTTCTAAATTTAGTTATACTTTGAACATCTTTATCATTCGATGATCTCTGCTAATCACGTTTGATATCTCCAATGTGGACATTCCTTTACTCAATAACTTTATTATTTTCTGTTTGTCACCATTTTCTAGATCCTTTCCATCACCCACGTTTCAACGTATTTTATAAGAACAATGATTTTTATTTGATTTCAAAGACTTTAAACTAATATTACTTGAATATGAATAATAAAAGCAGACTGAAGTTTTCATTCTCATAAATCCAATAACTTTAATAAAACATTTTGAAACGAACAAAAATTTTAAGTTTTGTTTGACTCTAAATTCACCGTTAAAGTTTTCTAATGCAATTCAAGTTATGTGATTTGCATAACTTCAGATTGACTGTATATATTGTGGTTACATCGTTATTAATTGGTTCCATTAGATTGTTCTAATTCCACGTTTTCATATCTGTCTATAACTCTGAGAGATATTATGATTATTTATATTATTCGGACTGTTATTCTATTCACAACGTTTCGGTCGTTGTACGCTCCGAAATTTCTTCATTTATTTTCTTTTTCATCGAACCCTAGGTTTTTGAATAGGAGTTGTTTTATCCTTGTTGACATTCTTTAGATTGTCTCAGTTATTTTCTTTTTTAACTCAACTCTCAAACGTCCTGGGTAAACTGAAATGATAAACTTTATCCGCTTCCTTCAGTAAGACGAGAAACTTTTTTGAATAGGAAGGCCTCTTATCCCTTTTTTCCTGGAACCACCTTGGGTTTCTGGTTCTGTCTAAAGTCCACCTGACTCTATACTTCTAACATCTCTGTTAAACTCTGAAATGTTATTTAAATTATTTTTCTTCCTTCAACTATCCTGTAAAAAGGTTTTTAAATAGGAAAAATAGTTTTTATCCCTTGTTTACTATTATTTGGGTTTCAAATCCTTCTAAAAAAACAAACAAAAACATTACATCTCTGCAATATATTTTTGAAAAATACTTGTTTTAAAATAATTTACCAGCCTTCATTATTGAGGAAAAGGTTTTTGAATAAATAGATTTTTACCCTAAAAAATATTACCAGGAAAAAAAGTTCCGGTTCCTTAAATAACCCATTCAACTCTTGATATTCTAACGTAAAACAAAAAATTCTCCAATGTTATTTCAGTACTTTCTTCCTTCAGTATTGAACTAGGTTTTTTTGTCTTGTCACTGGATTATCCAACGTCTTTATCAACTGGGCCATGTGCCCTTGTAAACATATGACCTGTTTTATAGGATTGGAAACGTTATCAATCATTTGCCACGCAATTTTAAACTCTGAAATTGACTTAATTTAGTTTCATTATTGTCGAACAATGCGTGGTCAAGGTAAACAATAGTTGTAGAGCAAGCTGATCCCTTGACTGATTTAACATTGAGAAGAGAGTTATTTATGGTGCAATGGAGCATCTCATTATGCTAAAGTGGGATAGTCCATTGCTTGGGCTTTGATTGGCTGCTGGTACCTGAGTGGAATATTTCTATATAAATACCAGCTTCATTTCAGTTAGTTTGCAGGGTTTGTATTAAGTTACAACCTGCTTTATTTTTGTCTGCCAGCTGGACGCTAGCTGGAACTCTTACGCCGGTAAGTGTCGTTTATTGTATTGTTATTCTACATCTCCTTCCCCCATCGCGTGTTGGTAGTGGCCTTTGGGGAGGGATTTGTTCCTTTTGTTCCTGGCTGGTTGTGTGGAAGTAGTCTGGACAATGCCCGAGGGTTTTTGTCCGTGTTATTGTAGACGGCTGAGCAGTGTTTGATGTTATTCCAGCGTCGAATGTTTGTTGCAATGGTGTAGGGATCTCAGGTAAGGCACTAGGTCTTGGAACTGGAATTGTTGGTGTATCAGTTTCTGGAAAATCGGCGATTTCGTAAGGTAATTCTACCTGATCCGTCAACTCTGATACGGTATTGGTGGTTGGGGAGGGTTTAATGACCTGACCTGTTGTGTCCCATCGAAGGGTTGTTGGTCTTTGTAGTGCCACTATTTGTCCTTTTTGAAGGGGTTTAAACTGTGTGCTGTTCTGTTGTATCTCTCTATGAGACGTGCGTTCCGCCGGGACAGACTTATCTCACGATTTTGGGCTGCAGTTATCCACTTCGATGTGGCTTATAGAGTAGGGGTGGGATGGTATGTAGTCACGTAGTTTCGGTGGAGTAGTAGTTGAGCAGGGATAGCCCAATGTTTTGAATAGGCGTATTCCTGTATTGGAGGATGGCTCTTGCTGCACGGTTATTATCCAACGATCCTTGGGCTCCTGTGTTGCCATTTATGATTCTTTTTTGCTGTTTTGACAGCGAGCTCTGCTCGACCATTGGATTGTGGGTAACCAGCAGATGATAACCTTTGTTTAACAGCCCAGTCTTGCAAAAATTGCTTGAATGGAAGAGATGTGAAGGTGGCCCACCATCACTGCTGAGTTCCTCAGGAGCCCCGTTATTTGAAATATGTCTCGGCAAATCGAAATAATCCTTTGAGGCATTAGCTTCTCCGTGGCTCAAGTGGTATAGATTCAGCCAGCCCGTTAACCTGTCAGCGCATGCTAAGTAACCATGGTTTCCAACATGGAAGATGTCCATGACGATTTGCTGAAATGGCCAATCAGGAGATGGTGTCAAATTGATTGGCTCTTTTGGTTGACTCGGGGCAATTTTTGAGCAGAACGTACAACCTGCTCTAATGTTACGAATTGAAGCATTCATCCCGGGCCAATAAACAGATTCATTGGCACGTGCCTTCATGCCAACTTCGCCTTGATGTGCAGAATGTAGGCTATGTAATATTTTTGCGCGTTGTGAGGTGGGGATAACAATTCTTTGATCTAAGAGCACTAACCCGTCGTCAACACTTAGGCGGTGCCTCACTTCCCAATATTCGCGGATTTCAGGTGCAGTGAGGATGCGCGTTCTTTGGAATCCGTTTTGTATTTACTTGAATTAATTTTTTGTATTGCGGGTCGCTGCGTCCCGCCGTACTATTATAACGTCTGGTGAGATGAGCTCCAGGTTGTCATTTGCACCGAATGTTGCTAATAAGGTTTTTGATTTGACCCAGTCATCCATGTTGTCAGACTCTATGATGTCTGATTGAGAGGGTTCAGCAGTGAATACATTTAGGAGTGCCTGTGAGATGTCTGCTGGGTTACGAGAGACAGCATCGGAGGCTCTGTGCCATTTCCCAGGGCAGTGCTGAATGGTGAATCTGTACCTGAGGGTTTTCTCCTTTAACCTGAATAATCAGGGGTTTTGGATTTTTACTAAGGTCTCTATCTCCGAATAATCCTTTTTAGTGGTTCATGATCTGTAACCACTCTTGCCCAAAAAAAATCCGACAATTTTCCAATGTGAATTGCTGCTGCTTCGCCTTCAATGGGTGCATATCTGCGTTCAGCATCAATGCAGAATCTGGTTTGCTGAAATATAGCCGCTGAATCTTTTTGCATATGTATAGGGCTTGTTTAGTTGTTCTTCCTTGGACGATTTCCACCAGGGAGCCAACCTGACATACAAGCGTAAAGCCTCCCCATGGACGACTTTTTTGATGGAATGAGGTTGTTGATAATGAGCCCCATATTCAGAAATGGCTTAAGTCCCCCGAGACATATGGTGGCCCCACTGTCAGGAAAGATTGTCATCCTAGTGCTGTGATTTCTGGGGATATTCTTAATTTGTCTGGGATCCGGTTTTGTGAAAATGGAACAACATATGCATCAATTTCCCTTATCTGACCTGTGTCTTTAGATGTATACGTGCCTGTCGTTTGATTGAATGTGATGTGGGCGATAATGTGTCCATGGCGGCTTCATTAGCCTCTAGGCTTTTCCTGACCGCTTGAGCTGGTTTCTTTTGGCATACCCTCGATAAGTGATTGGGCTTCCCACAATTACTACATGTTTGTCCCCATGCTGGGCATTTTAGCCGGCGTTCAAGTTCCTGAGGATGCCATGCTGGTGGCTGCCACAACCTAAAGCAAGCCTGGTGGTTTTATTTTTACATTTTTTGTAGTTGCAATAGGTACTGGTACGGATCGCCTCGTTGGCTTGTGGTGAACCCTTCTGTCTGCGATGAGTTGATAGCAGAGCATTTGTATCTGAAGCACTGGCCATTGAGGTTTGGTCCCGCAATGCTGATTCAAATGCCTCAGCATGACGGATATTTTGTTCAGAGGGATTTAAGTGCCCCAGCTTTGGCCAGTAGGTCAGCCTGGGAGATGTCATTTGCTATTCCACGGATGATCTGGTCCTTGATGTATATATCAGACAGGTCATGTTCACACGAGGGCAGGTAAAGTTACAATCAACGGCTACGGCTCTGAGGCGGACAAGGTAACTTTGTATTGGCTCATCAGCATCCTGAGACATGGAGGCAAAAGCAAGGCGATGGACAATAGGACTTGACCTCTGGGTGACCAACACTTCTACCATGTCAAGTAGATTATCTGGATCAGTGGTAAAGAAGTCAGGGTGTGTGTTGATTATGGCATTTTGCACAGCCTCATCAGCACAATTGTATAGGTGAATATTAGCTTGGGAGTTTGGCATATTTGTCATCTTGGTAAAGACATCCCAGTCAATTCGAACTTCCTGAATTGCTGTGGTGTCATCTCGAGATTGAGATGAGGAGGCTTGGCTGCTAGTGCCTGAATGCGGGTTGTCTGGGTGGTGGATTCCTTAGCCTGCTTAATGATACACAGGGCTTCTCCCATTAATGTGACTCCAGCTCCTTAAGCATAGATCGATCCAGCATTTGAAGGCTCTCGATTGTCAGCTTCTCGTCCGCAAACCTTGTTGCATGAGTTTTGGCCGAGTCGGTGGATATGCCTGCTTCAATGAAGAAGAGTTCCCAATTTTCAGGTGTCATAAATCCTGTTCGCAGCTCCATGTCGAACAATCACGTGGTCAATATAAACACTCAGTTGTGGAGCAAGCTGAGTGAAGACTGATTCAACATTGAGGAAGAGAGTTATTTATGGTGCAATGGAGCATCTCATTATGCTAAAGTGGGATAGTCCATTGCTTGGGCTTTGATTGGCTGCTGGTACCTGAGTGGAAGTATTTCTATATAAATACCAGCTTAATTTCAGTTAGTTTGCGGGGTTTGTATTAAGTTACAACCTGCTTTATTTTTGTCTGCCAGCTGGACGCTAGCTGGAACTCTTACGCCGGTAAGTGTCGTTTATTGTATTGTTATTCTACAATTATTCGATTTGGTCTAAAACTCGTTTCATGGAAGTGTGCATTTCTAGTGATCTAGAACTGGCTTCAAATCCTCATTGAGAAGAGTTATCTATCGATCACGATCAAGTCATTCTTGGAGTTCGATATCAGCAGAAGCGAAATTTTGTAAGCAATGACGCAGGTTCCTTCCAAAGCTAACCGGCGCTCATAGACTGAACCGAATTTAAACTCGACTTTTATTTACTCTTATTTTGATACCCAACGAAAAAAAATTTAAATAAATAAAAAAAAAAAATTAACTTAACCACCCTTCGGAAGAGGATTAGCAGAGCTTATACGTAAAAGAACCATGCTAATAAAAGGACGGACTAATGAAATATATATATGGATATTTACGAGGATGTGCTAAAAAGTTCTCGACCGACTGACTTTCTTAGATCTGCTTTCTGACATTAGGTCACTGATAAAATCATGTTCTGTCTTGGGGTGGGTCAATCCTTTTTCATCACCCTGAACTTGATTTTTTTTAAATTCTCTTTTTCTTTCTTTTTTT
Source organism: Acanthosepion pharaonis (assembly GCA_903632075.3). Taxonomy (NCBI): domain Eukaryota; kingdom Metazoa; phylum Mollusca; class Cephalopoda; order Sepiida; family Sepiidae; genus Acanthosepion; species Acanthosepion pharaonis. Next base: position 99,974 of record CAHIKZ030003313.1, on the reverse strand, counting down.
CTTTTTTCATTCTCGTTGTCTTTTTATTTTTCTTCGGGTTGTTAACTTTCTCTGACGAAGGGTTGAAGATCAAATGTTTTCTTTTTAAAGAAACGCTCTTTCGCAAAAGTCCTGACCAAATACCCAAACATCAGAAACTTGGGAAACTTTTCAGCACCCACCTAATCTTTAGCCCTCTTTCTTTCCTGCAACCGGGTCTTTACCTTCTCTCTTTATATCTCTCTTCGTTCTTCATTTCTTTTTATTTCGCCATTTCCTTCTTATTTTCAAACGTGTCATGAAGGAAAAATAATAAAATTCAGGAATCCATTTTGGAACTAAATCGTTGCCGTAGGCAAAAATGCCGTCAATAAATTAAATTCGCCGAAGGAAAAAATAAATAAACAAAAAAATACATGAATAAATAAAATTAAATTTTAAAAAATGAAAGCGTCCCTTTCCTCTCCCAGAATTAATCTGCCATCATTTGCTTTCAACGAATATTGAGTGTCGAACAAGACATATTTCTGATTCAATATTTTAAATTCTAAAGACAGTTTACTTGCACAAGACAAGACAGTAGCATATCGTAAAAAGTACTGAATAGAAGCAACGGGACACTTGAAGGTTTTATTCAATGGTTAGCCTAATTTTCGGGACAGGAAATAGGACATATGTCGCATCTAACCTTCTTTTAGAAAATTTATAATCAGTTGCTTTTCGTTTTGATTTGAGAAACATCATCTTGCAATATCTTGGCAACTTTTACAGAATGTAATCGTTTCAATTCTTGGTATTAGCTTCTTCTTCTTCTTCTTTTCTTCTTCTTCTTCTTCTTTGTGCGGTGCCACTTCAGGATGTTGACGATCATGGCTCTCCACAATTTCCTGTCCTTTGTAGCTCTAAATAAATTGTGTCTTTTTGTTATCTCTCCGAAACATAGTTCTGTCATCCATTTACTCAAGCTCGCTATGTAGGTTATGCGTTATTTTTCTCTGTAGATCTTGCCTTCAAATATCTTTATGTGAGTATCCTATTTTTTTTTATGCTCTTGACTCATTATGTACCAATTTGATTTTGTAAATGTCAAACTGATGGTTAAATAATGCTTTACAGAACCGTTCTGAACACGATGTTAAGAATTAACAAAAGTAAATCAAATAAAATCAATGCTAAGACAGAAATACTTTTTATGATTCTTTGGCTGTCTTCTTCTTCTTCTTCTTCTTCTTCTCTCTTCTTCTTCTTCTCTCTTCTTCTTCTCTCTCTTCTTCTTCTTCTTCTTCTTCTCTCTTCTTCTTCTCAAAAGTGCCTCTCTACTTCTCTTTCTTCTTCTTCTCTTTTTATTTTCATTCTTCTTCTTCTTTCTTCTTCTTTCTTCTTCTTAAATTATTCTTTCTTTTTCTTCTTTTCTTTTTTTTCTCTTCCTCTCTTAAAAATCTCCTCTCTTCTTGTTTTTCTCTCTCCTTCTCCCTACTTCTCTCTTCTTCTTTTTCTTCTCTCTCTTCTTCTCTCTACTTCTCTCTTCTTCTTTTTTTCTTCTCTCTTCTTCTTCTCCTTATTCTTCTCTCTCTTCTTCTCTTTTCTTCTCTCTACTTCTCTCTTCTCTCCTCTCTTCTTGTTTTTCTCTCTCCTTCTCCCTACTTCTCTCTTCTTCTTTTTCTTCTCTCTCTTCTTCTCTTCTTCTTCTCTTTTTCTTCTTTTTTTCTTCTTCTTTTCTTCTTCTCCTTCTTTTTTCTTCTTCTTCTTTTTCTTTTTTCCTTTTCTTTCTTCTTCTTTCTCTCTTCTCTTCTTTTTTTCTTTTCTCCCTAAATCTTTATCTTCTTTTTTTTCTCTTCTTCTCTTTAAATTCCTCTTTTTCTTCTTCTTTTCTTCTTTTCTTCTATTTTCTTTGTTTTCAAAATCTTTACAATCTTGGCTCTCTTTTTTCTTTTTCTTCTTCTTGAAATGATTTTTTTTTTTTTTTTTATATCTCCTTTCTAAACCCATTCCATTATCCATTAACACAAACTCTTTCTTCTTCGTTGTGCTCTGTTCATTCATTGATATTCATAGCTCTCCACAATTTCCTCTCCTTTGTAACTGTTAATAACACGGACATTAGAACATTCTATTACAAACGACTGTAATTTTGACGAATATCTTAACGTGTACATTCTGAAAAATATCTACAATCCACTGATTGGCAACCCTTGAAACGTATGATGATAGTAACGTATGAAAAGTACTAATTTCCCACCCCGGGAGAAGAAACAAAATGTCGACAGAGTTCTTTTGGTAACCTTGTACAGGGCTGAAATAATATTCTCTGAATAAATTAGTTATTACTCTTTTTTTTATTCTAGTAATGGCTGACCTATAATCTACTGAGTCGTCTTTAATCTTCTGGATTAAGAGCTCCCGTAGACGAAGATTATGTCTAAATTGGTTGATGAGGAAGAATCTATTATTGGTCAGGCGCATTCTGTTGTTTTTGTTCCGAAAGAAACACAGAGCAAAATTCCTCATTAAATAAAACTTTCCCCGGACGAACGTTTTTGGTTTTCAGATTAACTAAAGGCAGAAAATGCGTTTTTCGGCCATAAAATGACAATAATTCCCGGTATGTCAAGCAAGATACCATTTATTTACAGTGTAGATTTGTGGAATTGGGGATAAGGCTTCAGATCTGAAAAAAAAAGTGAAGTGTGAGGAATATTGATTTAAGAGGATTCTGTAGCATTGTTCATTTTAAATTATACAGAAACTTGTATTCGAAATAACCTTAGTATAACGGGATAATGATAAATTGTTATCTATCTATAAATATCTATCTATCTATATATATATATATATATATATATATATATATATATATATATATATATTATTTAAAAATATCTATTATCTATCTATCTATCTATCTATCTATCTATTCAAATTTTCCAAATCAATCTGTCATATCTTTCTGTCTCTATCTGTCTCCCTCAGTAAATTCATATATATATATATATATAAATATTGAGCGGGGTTGAACTTTTTAAAAGTCTTTATTTTGCAATCAACGCCATCAAATCCTTATCATGACATTATATGTTGAAAAATTTGATCTATTTTTTTAGTGATGATATACTTATGTTATAATATATATATATATATATATATATATATATATATATATATATATATATGATCTTTTCATATCTATCTATCCTATTATCTTCCTTTATATATATATATATATATATATATATATATATATATATATATATATATATATATATATATATATATATATATATATATATATAGATATAGAGAGAGAGAGAGAGATGATAGATAAATTGATAGGATGGGATAAACCAGGATTTTGATTTTGCCATATATGGTATATTATGGAATTTATTTTGAAAAATTACTTGGATAATATAAATGAGGAAAAATAAATATGGCCAGAATGAAATAGCTAGATAGATAGCTATGTACAGAATGAGATAGATGGAGAAAACAGATAATAAAGAAAATCATAGACACACATATATATATATATATATATATATATATATATATATATATATATATATATATATATTGTGTATTCAGGTAGCAATCCTTCATTTATACACGTTTCATTAAAGACGGCTGAAAAGATAAAAAGGATTAAGCATTTTATTTAATCTTTCTTGTGTTCGAACAAAATGTTTTTCTTTTGGAGACAGAACTGTAGAAACTGTCCAAATGTTCTGTAATTCAAGCGCTTTCCGCTAAATAAAATTTTACCGATTATCAAAAATATGATTTTATTTTGTCAGTTTAATTGAGTGTGTGTGTGTTGTGTGTATGTTTTTAGTGTTAAAAAGATATTTTATTTTCCGAACACAGTTAGCCCATTGTGGCCGTGTTCGTAATTAATATTATTAAATGTTGACTTTTTCTTTTTTATTATTAAGGCTTCCTTTATTTTTAATCATTTTTTGCATGTGGAAGGGGTTATTATGTTTGTATTTTTTACGAGTATGTCTCGGATGGTGTCTGGTAAGTTTGTCAGTGTATTTAAATGGGTTCTAATAGAACTGTTGTCGAATAGGTGTAAGGTAAGTCGTCTGGATAGACATGTAGATGTGTGACCGATGTAATTATTTATGAATTTGGTTTGATCAGGAACACAGTTACTTAAGGGGCATTTGAACTCATAGATAAAGTCCTTAACTTTACCAACGGACTTAGTCAAAAAAAAAAAATAAAAAATAAAAATAAACTACTATTCTTAGATTTTCTCGTAGATTATAGGAACAACATTTTTATCTAAAGAAAAAACACTAGCATTTAACATTAAAAGATGAATGACGACCCAGAAAATAAATAGCGCTGATAAAGAAAAACATCCTAAAAAAATTCATCGTCTCGACTACTCGAAGAACTGAATAATATAAAACAGACACTAATTAAGAATGGCTTCCCTAACCACATTATAGACCATCAAATTAGACTATTTCTCCCTCAAAGTAAATAACTACGATAGCGGACATATAGTCACAAAATTATATAAATATATGAACAGACCAAAATAGCTAGCTAGCTAGCTAGATAGATAGATAGGAACAGGCCAAAATAGATAGATAGATAGATAGATAGATATGAACAGACCAAAATAGATAGATAGATAGATATGAACAGACCAAAATAGATAGATATGAAGAGACCAAAATACATAGATAGAAAGATAGATATGAAGAGACCAAAATAGATAGATAGATAGATAGTTAGATAGATAGATAGACAGATAGATAGATAGATAGATATGAAGAGACCAAAATAGATAGATATGAAGAGACCAAAATAGATAGATATGAAGAGACCAAAATAGATAGATAGATAGATAGATAGATAGATAGATATGAAGAGACCAAAATAGATAGATAGATAGGAACAGACCAAAATAGATAGATACTAACAGACCAAAATACATAGATAGATAGATAGATATGAACAGACAAAAATAGCTAGCTAGATAGATAGATATGAAGAGACTAGATAGATATATATGAACAGAGAGAAATAGATAGATAGATAGATAGATAGATAGATTTCATAAATAAATATGCTAAAAAAAGGATGGAAAAGGAAACCTCCATTGGTATCTTAGTTTCAATATATAAACACACTCATCTATCTATCTATCTATCTATCTATCTATCTATATATATATATATATATATATATATATATATATATATATATATATATATTTAAGCATTTAACCACAAGCAAGGCTTATTTTTAGCCACTAGGACGCAATGGGTTACAGAAGATTTGGAGCAAGATTTTATAGGAGTGATAGAGGAAAGGATGAAGAGAAGGATTTAAATAGATCAAGACAACTGGAGATGTCGATTGACATTAGATTTGAATAGTTGGAGATTATAGCTCTTAGGGAAACTGGAATAGGGAAGGGAGTTCCACAGGCGAGTGGCCTGAGTGGTGCGAACACATAAAGCTATTGGAGTAGAAGAGACATTTAGTGGTTTCGACAGTGAAAGGGTGGGAGAGAGGATATATATATATATATATATATATATATATATATATATATATATATATATATATATATATATATATATGTGTGTGTGTGTGTGTGTTTGTGTGTGTGTGTTTGCTTTTCAGAATTCATACATCGATATATATATATATCTGTGTTTTTATCACTAGTGGACGAATGACATGAGAAACCAAATCAGTTCTTCTCGGTTTTTGTTATGCAACAGACGATTCCGCAGATTACTGAAATAATGTTGCTACAAGTCAATGGAACATTCGTTGAATTTAGAATAATCACTTCTCGCCGTCGTCTAAAGGTGCCATCCAACCGTCTGACAATAATTCTTGAATAAAGCAGCCTTGCAATCCACTTAAAATAATGCAGTTTCAACTTTCCCTGTCTTCTTCCTCCTCATCATCCAGTCTCTCTCACTTTTCTCTCTTTCAGTCAATTAATCCCTCCCTTTCTCTCTATCTTTCTCTCATCGTATATATATATAATCTATCTTTCTCTCCCCGTATACATATATCTTAAATAACAACTTAAAAGAGACTGTTTGACCAACACAATGACTGACCAAAATTCATGTTAAAAAAAAAATGTAAACTACAGACAAAAGTTCATTTTCTCCATCAAGTCATTTATTTCTGTAGTTCACTGCTACCAGCAAGAAGACATTTTTTCTCCTGATGATGGCCATTTTGGCCGAAACTAGTCGAGGAATCTAAATGAAATAATAATAAAACGAACGAATATACAACGCAGTGTGTCTAAAGATTTTAATTTTTTAATATTTTTTATTGTTCAATATATATAAATATAAAACGTCATCCACTGACAGACTATTTCGCTGTTTCACAGCTCATCAGTGTGGCTAGACATCCGGTTGCCTCTAGCTAGAGTCGAAACCCGCCTGAATTGGTGTCAGTCGGAGATTCTAAGCATTAAGACGTCGGCGCCCGGCAGGGGTGAAAGTGGATTTTTAGCGTATTTATTTTTAGAAACACGTCCAGTGACCGACAGTGACTCAATTCGCATCTGCGAAGAGTCTCGCTATATAGCTATAATAGTCACTGTTTACCAACCCACACCTCGTCCCCAGAGAGCTCAACTGAAATTGATATTTCAGGAGCCAATATAACGTCATCCACAGACAGACTGTTTCGCTGTTTCACAGCTCATCAGTGTGGCTAGACATCCGGTTGCTTCTAGCTAGGATCAAAACCAGACTGAATTGGTGTCAGTCGGAGATTCTAACCATTAAGCGCACGGTAGGGATGAAAGTGGATTTTTAGCGTATTTATTTTTAGAAACAGGCCCAGTGACCGACTCGCCTCCTAGCATGTTAGAAATTTACGGTTTCCCCTTCCCCACTCCCTGTGAGGGTATTACTGGTTTGAAACCTTAAAATGATCGTTTATTCTCCAGTTAACCACCACTGCCTAAAGAAGCACATACAGTGTTGAAACATTATTGCATTTATCTTCGATTTATAATTGTTAATACATATATATATATATATATATATATATATATTTAGATAGATAGATAGATAGATTTAAAATCGTGTTGGGATTTAGCTGATAGAGATATGGGGCGTGGACAGGTTTATGGATAGACTTGGTAGACAACACATCTAAACTGTTGAACCAGCGGATGATGAGGGCTACGCATGACGGACATACTACAGAAGGCGTCACTCGAAGTTAAAAGTCAGCGGCAGTCCGTTGCAGTTTCATAACTGGATTCTGCATGTCACATTCCACCACATGCCACAGAAGAAGGTCATGTGTGGTTCACCTGCTGGCAAGTAAATTTCCATCTTAAAATAAATTCACGCCATTGGCACTTTCTTCTACTTGGCAGTGACTCAACTATTATAGCTGTGTCTAATTCGATTAGAATTTGAAGTAGTGTGAAAGGTTGACAGGCTTGATTGCATCATTCTTTTCCAATAATATTCCCATACGATGATCGAAATTAAGGAACGTTGAGCCTGGATATGCCAAGATGGGTGACCGCTTGTAAATACCAAGTTGTTGTAAATTTGTGTGTGTGGGTGGCGTAATGGATAATGGTACGGTATTGTTAATTGGAGAGCCGAATTCCAATTCCAATTGGATTCGTTATGCTCACTCTGCGCATAAATATTTTTGGGAATGGTATGAATACACATTTTTTCCTCCAACTATGGGTTGATTAGTAAAACTTGTTTCACTAAATCATCATTATTGTTAGTTTCAATTCTATTTAAGAAAAGGATGCAAGGTGCTTTCCTCTCCCCAATTTATAGGCAAAAGCCCACAAATGCTTTCTGGGAATTTCCCTAGCCTATTGTTTTTTCTTGCTTCTTGCTTTTTCTTTGCTTATTGTTTTTCTTTGCTTATTTTTTTCTTGCTCATTGTGTTTTACTTGCTTACCGCTTTTCTCTGCTTATTGCTTTTCCTTTGCTGATTGTTTCTTCTTTTCTTATTGCTTTTTCTTTGCTTATTGTTTTTTCTTTGCTAATGGTTTTTTTTTACTTCTTGCTGTTTCTTGCTTATTTTTTTCTTTGCTTATTGTTATTTTTACTTCTTGGAGAAAGAGCTTATTTTTCTTTTTTCTATTGTTTTCTTTGCTTATTGCGCTTGTCTTTGCTTATTGTTTTCTTTGCTTATTGCTTTTTCTTTGTTTATTGCTTTTTCATTGCTAATGGTTATTTATTTCCTTCTTACTGTTTTTACTTATTTTTTTACTTCCTTATCGCTTTTCCTTTGCTTATTGTTTTTTCTTTGCTTATTGCTTTTTCTTTGCTTATTGCTTTTCCTTTGCTGATTGTTTTTTCTTTGCTTATTGCTTTTTCTTTGCTTATTGTTTTTTCTTTGCTAATGGTTATTTATTTACTTCTTGCTGTTTCTTGCTTATTTTTTCTTGCTTTAATGTGTTTTACTTGCTTACCGATTTTATTTGCTTATTTTTTCTTTGCTTATTGTTTTTTCTTTGCTTATTGTTTTTTTCTTATTATTTTTTCGAGCTTATTGTTTTCTTTGCTTATTGCAAACTGTGTAAGTAATATTTTCTGGCTTTAAATAACCTTCAAAGTGTTGATAATCCGTAGAAAACGAATCAATCTTCCAGTAACACGAGATATCAATTTTAATTATTACTGCTGTTAAAAGTGTTCCAGTGATGTGGTTTTGTTATTTGTCAAATATCTTTTTTTTTTATTGTGTCTATAGGGCTTAATGAAGGGCTAAGTTTTTAAAGATTCAGATACGAAGAAAATTGAAGAAGTTCAATAGATTCGCTGATTTTTGGTCGGAAATTTTGCATAAAATTCTACATAATTTCAAGACCCAAAGATGAATGGAGAATCGTTAAATATCTATATATTCCTTCGCTACATGAGAGTTCTCATGTTTCAAAACAAAATTATAAACTTAATATAATTATTATAAATTAAAATGAATTAAATACCAAGTTCTGTTTCAGAACACATATATATAAAAAATTCCAAAATTTTTAAAATTTTTATTTTGAGATTATTCAATAAAAATTTTTAAAATAAATAATTATATTTAGGCTCTACTTTTGTATTGAGCACTGTTTTTAAAATAAAAAAAATACTAAAGAACTTCGGATCGTTTACCAAACGATTACCTATTTTATATATATTTTCACACACACACACACACACACACATACAATGAATAAGGAAATTATGAAAGTATATATATAAACTCACCTGAAATATATGAATGTGTAATGCTCCTCATGCCAATGACACTTCCATATATAGATTCTTTACGGCATATGACTTCACTGAATTTCTTTTGATGTGTTTCCACTCTCGAATTTATATTTAAACTGGGGTCACCAGGAGAGAATGTTCACCGTTTCGGGGCCTTCCTCCTCAACGGTTTTATATTGCTAACGTATAGGTGTGCGACCGGGTGTTTAAATCTTTCCCTTGCCGACCATGAGGTCACGGTTTGAATCACAACATTGTCTTTTTGTCAGGAAGATGACTTCTAGATGTTATATGACTGTGGGGGCAATGCCAGCGTTTGACACATTTGGAAGGTGCAAGAAAATCATACCGCTGGTTGACATGTAAATGAAAAACAAGTAAACAGATTCGCAACGAGGCCATGGATGGTTGTGCTAAAATAAAGTCACTGAAGCTTTAAGTACTGCTCTTATTTAATCGTTTCATCACGCCAGATTATACGCTCTCTCCCAGAAACTGTAACCAAATTCCGATCCCATAGAAACAACCCCCCAGATGGAGACAAAACAAAGGGTTAACATAACCGTTATGGTCAACCAGCCAATTATATGGATTATCTAAATCGATTTTTTTTTTTTTCAATTCATATTATGGTCCAAATTCCTTTTTCATCGTGATGGTCAAGGTTAGAACCAATTGAAAGAATAACACAAACACAGGTATGGAATACAAAGATATATTACAACAGAAATATAATACAAAAGAAGTAAGTATTAGTAATTATCAGATTTGGTTAGAGTGAATGTTGTCTCGACAAGTATCACTATTCAATGTCCTTACAATATGCTCTCAATTATCTCTCCTTTTCGACACTTGTTATGGTCCAAATTCTTTGTACCACGGTGATGGTCCAAGGTTAGAACCAATGAAAGAATAACACGAACACAGGTATGGAATACAAAGATATATTACAACAGAAATATAATACAAAAATAGTTGAAGTATTAGTAATGACTATCAGATTTGGTTAGAGTGAACTATGTTTGTCTCGACAAGTATCACTATTCCAATGTCCTTACAATATGCTCTCAATTATCTCTCCTAGTCTTACAATATGTTCATACCTCTTGAGTAGTATTTATAATGTCAGGAATAGCCCATTATTATTATGGGTAAGTTCCCATAATAATTAAATTAAAAGGCTCGGTAAACCACTCGAGGTAACAATCTTACCACCTAAATAAAATTTCGGCATTAAATTATGCAATGGGTTTTAAGGAAGGTAACGGTCAACATTAAATTAGAAAAGGTAACGGTTAACTTTAGATTAGAAAAGGTTAAAGTGTAGTGATCAGAAAAACATCCTCTTGTCGGTTCCAAAGAACATTTTGTTTTAATACGTGAAAATTTCATGCTTCTTTAAAAATGGAATACAAAAATATTTGATGGTTGGCCCAAAGCATTCATGCGCAGAATTTGCGCGTTTTGGCTCTGGTGGTTAGTCACTCAAAATTTTAAAATTGCACTGTTGTTCGTCTGAGCCTTTTCGTTTTTCTTTAATTTAATAAACTATGGTAAATTTATTAGGTTTAAAGATTAGCAATAAATTAAGAATTCTATTTAATGTGGATTAGAAACAAAATTTATTATTCGCTGCATATATTACATGCACATTGATGTAATTAACATTTTGTGATTCCTTATAAACATTCATTCGTGTGTCTTTCGATCGGGCACTGGTCGATAAAACATTTTATGCCCGCAGAATTATGCCGAGAAAAAAAAAGACATTAAGTTGAGGAAATTCAGAATAACATTTGTCTGATATGCAGAAGAAATATGCGAGAAGAAAATCGTTTAGGAATGACCTCGGAAAGAAGCTTTATTCTGGACACAATTCAAAATCGGATTAATATTGGTGATCACAGGTTTTACTCGCTGCAAACGAAATTCATGTAATGGTTACAGACATCAAAAACAAGAATATATAAAAATTGATTACATTGTTATCGAAAATTCAATGCTGAATATATTTTAGCTATAGGAGAATTTCTAGAAAAATAGTTTGAGCAAAATAATTGAAGATAAGGAAACGTATACTTACAATCAGAAAGAGACAAATGAGATTTCTGCCTTTTGTTGTTTCTAGTAACATTTCAGTCTTTCTTCTTCTATCTTTCATATGCTTCTTTTTCTTTTATGTGCTTCTACCCTTCAGGAAGTGACCGATTATGGATCTCCACACTTTCCTCTCGTTTGTTGCCCTCGGTAACATTTCGCTTTTTATGCAAATAACATTGTTCAAGTTCTGCCATTCGCAAAGCTTTATTTTTTCCTTTTATGTTTCTCAAGAAAAAAAATAAAGTGGACGATCATGTCTCAACAAATTCAATCTGTTTTTGATCTATAATAAAAGTTTGTTTTTACCATTCCTCTTTGTCCTCGTTCTGCCATTCATATAGTTTCTTTCATTAAATTTCCCTTCAAAAGTGGGCGAAATAAATCTCCAAAACTTCCTCTCTGTTGTTGGTCTATGTAACTTTTATCTTTTAGATTGTTCTTTTTCCTTATTCTTAATGGTTCCTAATGGTCTTTTTATATGCCTTTTGTATATATATATATATATATATGTGTGTGTGTATGTGTGTGTGTGTGTGTGTGTCTGTTGATGTGTGTGTGTGTGTGTTTTTGCATTTCTGCCATAAAATCACCAGTCTTCTTTTATAAAAATATTCTGCCATTCATATATGTTGTACATTATTCCACCTAATTTGAATAATAATGGAACCACCGACCATATAAATATGGTTGGTACCGAAGAACCGGAATCAAGAAATTCAATCCAGTGACTCTGCCGACTGCGACCCATTCTCCAGGAACGGTCTTAAAAGAATATACAAAAGACTATATGTAAATATTGTGTAAAGGGGGCCTGTTTCAATACATTTTGTTCTAAAGAGTACATTTTGTGTTGTATTATTATTCCATGTTGAAATAATCAAGTTTCAACAATATATTCTTTTTTTAATATAAAATTTTTCCTACAGGAAGTGGTTGATCATTTTCTCCACAACTTCCTGTATGTTGTTTGCTCTAAATTAGTAAACACAAAAGCAAACCATCCCTCTTAAACGAGATTGTTCTGCCATTCGTATATTCTTTTATATGCCTTTTTATTGAATATATAAAATTTGTCCATCATTGAAAAAAAACTTCCCGTTTGTTGTTGCTCAATAATCCGTAACTTTTTCTTCTTTACCAATCTTTGTCCTTGTTCTGCCATTCATATAGTTTTTCTTTTATGTGTCTTCTTGGAAATGGTTGATCATGGTTCTCCACGACATACTCTTTCTCCTTTTACTCTTTACTTTCTTCTTAACCATCTTCTTTTCTCCTTTTTCTGTCAACCCTTTGCCGAAAGTCGTTCAGAAAGAAATATGTCACTGCAGTTTCATAACTGCATTCTTCATGCCTCATTCCACCATGTGCCACAGAAGAATGTCCTGAGATCAAGTGTTAAGGTCACTTCATGGAAAGTTGAGGTTCGCCTTAAACAAATTCACGCCATAGGCACTTTCTTCTACTCTGATATTTTCGCATTGAGCAAATTCTTGCAAATGCAAACAGCGATAGGCAATGAATGACGCGAGCAAATTTTGGCAAAACTGGAAAAGTCTAGTCCTTTGACCTGAAGAACATTCATCTACAATATTATAGCTGTTTTAATATAATTCGATTAGAGTTTGAAAATCGTCATGTGGAAGGTTTGCACCTTGATTTCATCATCTTCTTCCAATAATAATCCCGTAAGATGATCTAAGTTAATTAAACGTTGAATTCAGGTAAATCCTAAAATGAACCGCTTCACATTCGAAATAAAAATACCAACTGTTGTAAATTTACTATTCTCTTTTCTCTTTGTTCAGTCATCCCTTCGAAGAAAGTCGTTTTATTTTCTTTTTTTTAATTTATTTTTCAGAACGTTATAATAGGAGTCTCCACGGTTCCTGTCCTTTATAGCTCTTAATTTTTCCGTCTTTTTTTTATCTCTCGAAACATTGCTCCCTCATTTATTACTCAAGATTCTTCTTCTTCTATTCCCCGTTCATTCAAAGCCTTAAACCATGGCTTTCCAAATTTCATATTTCCTCCGGCCCATTTACTCAAGCTCTTTAATTCTTATGCTAGGTTATCCTTGTTCTGGTTGCCTTCGAGATCTCCTTCATAGTATTTTTTGGCAATGTCCTTGTCTCTTCCTCATGTTAAGTATAAGTGTTCTTTTGTTCGAGCGTCCATAGAATGTCGTTGTTACCTATATTTTCTGTTAACAGTATTCTCAGCATCCTCCTGTATTTCTATTGCATCAAATAAATTTCTTAATCAGGGAGGAGATTGTCCAGTATTCACTGTCATGTAGATAGATTGATATTACATAAGAGTTCAGTAAACTTTTCTTTGTTTCTGTGAGGCCGCACTCACCTCGCCAACTTCTCCATCTTTGTATGTAGATTTGATCCAGCACTCATGTTTTGGAACTTTCAAAACATGATTTATCAAATTACTCCAACAATTAGACAAAATGCCATAAACTAGTTTGCAAAAAAAAAAATCATCACTCTTTTCTTTCTTTATTCACCATTTTTTATTTCTTAATACTTTCTTTAGCTTTTGGAAGACATGAGGAAATGGTCCAGCATTCAACTGCCATATAAAAACTAATTGAAATTCTTCTATCTCTGTTCATCAATTCTCTGTCTTTATTTCCTAAAAAATGTTCCACCATTTAATAGGACAAAAAAAAAGAAAAAGAAAAGGAAAAAGAGAAAGGAAAGAAAGGAAAAGAGTCCAGACTTCACTGCCAGATGATTAAAAAAAACATATTACATCAAGGGCCATCAATTTTATTTTGATAAATAGAAATGGCTTCCTGTTTCATAATACATTGCAGAAAAATTTAAGTGGATAAGGGAATCGACCATGTTCTGGCGACGAACTTATATCAGGGATATTAATAGCCGTTCATCAAACATCTTTCTTTCTTTCCAACAAATCTTCCTGTTTCTTAATTGATAATGTTTTTGATAATTGACAAAGAACAGGTGAAATACATGGCTTTGGATAGATTTCCCAAATTAACTGTTCACTGCCATATAAACCCAACCCTGACGATTGATTGATTTTTTACAAGTTCATCTATAGGTCTTTTCTTTGTTATCAGAAATTGAACCAATGGAACTAGAACAATTTTTTTTTTTTTTGAGACGACGGACGACTGTGTTTTGCTGGACGACCACCCATTCTGATAATTAGCGAAAATCTGACTGACGAAGTCCAGATGAGAACAAGGGTTATGACCACCACCGGTCGCATTGTTCTGTTGGCGGCCAGAGAAAATGAGAACTGCGATTAAAAAGAAAAAAAAAAAAAAAAAAAAAGATAATTTTTTTTTTTTGAGCAAGATATTTTTTTTTCCTGAAACAAAGCCAGCTGGATCGCACACGCCCGGCTGGACATCATTGGCCGGAGGTGATCACGTGACGCAAGGAGGGAAGCCGCCGCCGCCCACCTAGAGGATGGGTATGAGAGGTTGCTACGAAGAAGTGGGGAGGGCAGTTGACGCCCCTCTGAAGTATGGTGAGAAGGTGGGAGTAAGAGAAGGCTTCCAAAAATGGAAAAAAGTGGAAAATTCCTAACCAAAAATAAAAAGAAGTGGATATGTATTTAGAATTATCGAGGAACCTCCGACGCCGACAAACCCACCCCGGTTTTGGTCGGCGTCCATATAAGCAAAGTCGCAGCGAGCAGAAATCAGTTCAGAGTTAAGTTCGGACTCCGGTTTCCCAGAGTTCAGTCTCCAGTGCTCAGTTGAAGCAGGCCTCGCATCAGCTGACTAAGATTCGCGCAATCTCCGAACTCATCTTCAATCCAAGAACAATTTATTTTGAAGAACGACTTAGATCCATACCACCAAAATAAGTTTTTCGACTTTCGCCTGAAGACACACCAAAAACCAATTTCTTAAAGAACAGACAACTTAAAGTGTTAAAACTCGCCTAACAAAAAAACAACGTGTCACAAATCCATATAACGGGTCGGGAGATAGACGCAGTCCTATGTATCCAGCAACTAGACATAAAAGTTTTGTTATCCTTTTTTTCTGATACCTTGAACTTTTGAGTTATCATTTTATTTTCTTTTATACATATTTGTTCGATACCACCTCCGCTTGAATCCAGCTTGCATACGGCCCTAACGACTGATTGATTTCGTCTGCCTAAGATCAATTCACAACGTGGGTAGGCAGACTGGAGATCAACGCAGTTACTTTGGTAACCAGACGTTGGAAGCGAGTTGGGAACGACGAGGCTGATATCGAATCTAACCAGATTCCCATCCGAATCACCAAAAGGTTAGAACGTCACATTTGGGTGCCGCGACCGATACCAAGCCAGTTGGTCGTCACAGGACGAGACAACACGACTGACGCGACAGGCGGACGTCATGTTTGGAGCGGCGACACCCGAACGAAGCAGCGAGGAGCGAGCGAAGGCTGTGTTTAGGGACGTCACAAAATATATTTTGAACGCTATTGTATACCTTCAATTTTGGTTGGTTGATTTTGTTTAGTGGCATATCAACACCTCTATGGGTTATTTAATGACGAAATCTAAATATTTTGAACTATTTTATGGCTTCAACTAAATATATTTTAAACGCAATGGTATGCCTTCAATTTTGGTTGCTTGATCTTGTTTAGTGGCATATCAACACCTCTATGGGTTATTTAATGACGAAATCTAAATATTTTGAACACTATTTTATGACTTCAATTAACTATATTTTGAACGCAATTGTATGCCTTCAATTTTGGTTGGTTGATTTTGTTTAGCGGCATATCAACCTCTATGGGTTATTTAATGCCAAAATGTAATGTTTTTATGTTAATATCCCATATGCTGATAATCAAAATAGAATCGATTTATACAAGTGGATTATCAAGCTTTTATATTTTGTACATAATTTTTTTTTATATATATATGTATTTATATATATATATATATATATATATATATATATATAAGATCATAATATATGGTGTTGTCTTATCTTAATATAAAAATGTATATTTTTTTTGTTGTTGTAGTGTTACGTTGATTTTCATTTTGCTATAAAATGTTTTGGCGGTCATTTTATTTAAAAATATAATGTTCATATTGTTTTGGGGGTTCACCATTTATCTCTAGCTGAGACCCTAATAGGTGCTACAACTGCGGTTCAAGCTGTACCTGGAAACAAATGCAGTTAGGAAGTGGTTCCACATTCTAAATTCCCCATCAGAGGTCTTGCTACCAGATGTAGTTTATCGTCATATCCAGGAAAATATTCCGATAGGCTGTTGAAATTAAAAATTATATCATTAAAACTAAAAGACGTTTTCTGATGAACCCACTTATATCAATCGCTCAACATCGAAAGGCATATTCAAATATTGTCAGAAGAATTTATCCTTACTAGAAGCACCTGGAAACTGACATGATATTTGTTATTTGAAAATTTCATGAATCATAATTATTAAGGCATTGATGGAATAAGCTCATGGCGAGTTCTACGACAATAAAATATCCGTAGAAATTCCACTATCGCATCTTTAAATATTTGAGCTTAACAACTTTAACAAAACTAGAAAGACCCGTGATAATTTCACGGTTTTCCTATTTGGATTTTCGGATGAATCTTAATTCTTCATTTAATGATTGAATAAGCTCATGGCGAGTTCTACGACAATAAAATATCCGTAAAAATTCCCTTATCGCATCTTTAAATATTTGAGCTTAACAACTTTAAAGAAATCTTGCAATATCAATCATAAATATGAACTCTTTATTTAATTTGTAACGTTCTTAATGAAAGTCTTTTTTACATAATCTATAAATCACTGGTGGACGTACTTCTGTATTTGCATTTCTCTTTCTTGTACCATTCTGACCATAAATAGTGCAAATTAAATGAGGACTGCCTAAGTCAAGATTTGAACTCAGTTCTCAGATTTTATGTATTTCTCGTTCTACAATTTGTTCAGCAACAAATGATATTTTTCTTAGAGATAATAAAGAAATAAATTTATAAGATGAATTATTAAACATGTTGCTTTATCACTATTTCCATTATTCGGAATATTGTCCTCATCTTTGTCGCCATGTTTATCACAACGTTTCGGCCGTAGGACGCTCCGGCCTCCTTCAGATAGTTGAAATGTCGGATTTTATTTCGCTCACTGGGGTAGACTGTTCTAGTTCCACGTGCCATGTCTAATGGATGTCAGTTATCTCCTGTTAATTCCCCTCTCAAAGTTCTCCACTCTCTTAACCAAGTATTGAACTCACACTCTTTGGATCCTGTCACTTGGATTTAAATAACGCGTTTATCCACTGTGCTGTGTGTCCTTGACGACTTCTGTGTATGCATTTCTGGTTATTATAAAACTAATGTCTTCAGCAATCATTTTTTACCAGTGCTCATATTGCAATTTTTGCTGTTATCATTTTTTTTTTTTTACCAGAGCTCATATTGCAATTTATGCTGTTATCATTTTTTTTTACCAGTGCTCATATTGCAATTTTTGCTGTTATCATTTTCTATTACCAGAGCTCATATTGCAATTTTTGCTGTTATCATTTTTTACCAGAGCTCATAACAACAATTTTTTTATTATTTTTTTGTTATATTTTTTGTTCTTTTCATTTTTTTTTTTTCGGATTTTTAATTATCGCTTTCCTCTGGCAATTATTAAATAATATTGACATATCTACGAAAATGTAGCTTTATCGTAGAAATTTGAAATTTCATTGCGAAAATATGTAAGTAAATAGGCAAGTTTAAGCAAGACAAGCCACAAAGAAATTGCAAGTTAGCTAATAGACTGCCATAATTTCTGGGATGCATAAAAGCAAAGAAGCTTCTGAGAATTTAAGAAGAGAAGCAAAGGCTGGAAGAGGTCGGTTACAAATTAACGACGTATCAACCATGACTGGATTATTTATTGTCGAATGTAAGTCTCATACGACACAAAAGTCACATTGAATTAATAGAATGGTAGACACAAGTCCGATTTACACTAGAGGCAAAAAGTTAGACATAGATCTTGTCTGATTTTATAGAAGACTGAAATAATTAGATATTAGCCTTTTTCATTTTCTCTCTCTCTCTCTCTCTCTCTCTCTCTCTCTCTCTCTCCCTCTATCTCTCTCTCTCTCTCTCTCTGTGGTATTCTGGGGCAACGATCTTTCTTTCTTTTTTTTCTTTTTTTTCTTTTTTTTCTGCAGAATATTGTCTTCATTTTTGCTGTTGTTGTCACAATGTTTCGGCTGTAATGCCCTCCGGCCTTCATCAGATGCTTGTCGCTCTGGGCAACATTCAATATAATTTGCATTAATTGCATTTAAGAATTGCTGACAATTTTCAGTTAGTTCAGGAAAAAAATACAATTTGGAATACATGGACATAAATAGAAGATCACGTATAAAATGGTTATCTTTATAATTCTGCTTGTCCCGGCCTTAGTTAGCACGGCCATTACGTTCTGCCAATACCTCATAAATAATGGACTGTTCCGTTTTGGGGAAAGACGGAAACGACATATGCTAGTCGGTTTCAGTGAGAAGATTAAAGTGAGAAAAGGAAAAAAGACATGAAGAAAGAAAGAAAGAAAGAAAGAAAGAAAGAAAGAAAGAAAGAAAGAAAGAGAAAGAAGAAAGAAAGGAAGAAAGAAAGGAAGAAAGAAAAAAAGGAAGATAGAAGAGGCGACCACACTTTGGTGTGTTTAACATCTATTTCAGTGAGATTTCAGTGAAAGAAAGAAAGAATGGCTGAAAGAAAGAAAGAAAGAAAGAAAGAAGAGGCTATAAATCTCTTGTGTTTAACATGTATTTCAGTGAGATTTCCATGAACGAAAGAAAGAAAGAAAGAAAGAAAGAAAGAAAGAAAGAAAGAAATGGAGAAGGTAAGAAAGAAACTAAAGAAGGAAGGAAGAAAGAAAATAAAAAAAAGAAAAGAAGGAATATAAAACTATAAAAGGCTATAAAACTCTGGTGAGTTTAACATCTATTTCAGTGAGAGGGAACAAAAGTTTTCAATTTCAAATCTTTTCATTTGTACCCCCTTACTTCTTTAAATAATGACATACATTCATATTCATAAGGCTTTTTTTAGCTTAAATATTTAACAGTGCAATCGGCGAATTTCCACGTGTATTTTATAGCTGTAGAAATCGCAGCATGCTTTTATCAGTAATTCATTTAGGAATTAAGATGAATTAGAAAATTCAAATGGGAAAACTGTGAAATGTTCATGGGTATTTCGAGTAATTTTACAAATTAATTTCACTGCGGGGTGCCATCACCCGGGACCCCCTTTGATCAAAATGAAATATATTTATCCAAGTTCCCTGGATAATGTAGTTTCAGAATATATATAGTTATGGGGGTCCATCTCCAAAAACCTAGAAGGAGTTTGATAACAGACAGACAGAGGCTAAAACTTTATGTATAGATATTACACTGTTATTATTACCATGATTTATATCAAACAACTGATGTTTCTATTAATACTCTAGAACGATAAAATTACACAGCCATAATCATATGGTATTATATCCAGGAACTTTATAATGTTTCCATTCACAACTACGGACAATACAAAGAGACTATTATTATCCTATATGATATCCAAAGATATTATATTTCAGGTAAAAATATAATAATTCGGAATACATGGACATTGATACGGAATAACACATTAAATTATGATATCATTATCATGCTATTATTTTCTCTCTCTCTCCTTTCGTCTCTTAGTTAGTACGTAAGTTACGTCAATTGATGGACTATTCCGTTTTCATCGCGTGTAACGACGGGAAAGACATATCAGACTTATCTGGGTAATGTAGTTTCCGAATATATATGGTTATGAGTGTCCATCTCCAAAACAAACAGACAGAGGCTAAAACATTATTTACATTATTCGGACTATTCTTTGTCGCCATATTTATTACAACATTTCAGCCGTTGTACGCTCTGGCCTTGAGGACACATGGCACAGGCGTTGGTTAGTGAGAGGACACAAAGACTGTTAGTTCAATACCCGGTTAAGGCAGTAGAGAACTTTTAGAGGGAAATTAACAGGAGATATCTGATAACTGACATCCATTAAACATGGCATGGCGTCGTTATATATATATATTACAGCAAAAACACACACAGCTAGATAGATAGATAATGAACAAAGATGCCCAAGTAGAGATTGATCTATCTCAGTCTATCTATCGATCTATCTATATATTTCTTCTGCGGTGGTACGACTCGGACATTTATGCACAACGCAATCTTCAATGTGTTGACTTAAAACTGAGTTTATAGCGCCGTTAAATTGCACCGAACACTACTTCATTAACACCGGCACTCAATGTACTATATATATATATATATATATATATATATATATATATATAGAGAGAGAGAGAGAGATAGATAGATAGATAGATAGATAGATACGAACAGACCGAGATAGATTATATATTTATGTCAGTCTGTTCGATAGATAGATAGATAGATAGATAGATTATGTATTTATGTCAGACTGTTAGATAGATAGCTAGATAGATAGATAGATAGATAGATAGATAGATAGATAGATAGATACGAACATACTGAGATAGATACAAACAGACAGAGATTGATAGGTAGATAGATACGAACAGATATAGATAGATGAATAGATAGATAGATAGATAGATGAATGATAGATAGATGATATAGATGAACATACTGAGATGGATACGAACAGACAGAGATTGATGGGTAGATAGATGCGAACAGATATAGATAAATAGATAGATAGATAGATAGATAGATAGATAGATAGATAGATGCGAACACACTGAGATGGATACGAACAGACAGAGATTGATAGGTAGATAGATACGAACAGATATAGATAGATAGATAGATAGATAGATAGATAGATAGATAGATAGATAGATGCGAACATACTGAGATGGATACGAACAGACAGAGATTGATAGGTAGATAGATACGAACAGATATAGATAGATAGATAGATAGATAGATAGATAGATGCGAACATACTGAGATGGATACGAACAGACAGAGATTGATAGGTAGATAGATACGAACAGAGATAGATAGATAGATAGATAGATATGAAAATACTGAGAAAGCTAGACGTACATAAACAGACTGAAACAGATAGATAGATAGATAGATAGATAGATAGATAGATAGATAGATTGATTGATTTATTTATTTGAATATACTGCGATCGATCGATAGATAACGTGAGAATATCCTTTGTGTTTATATTTTATGCCGGAATGTTTTTCAGGGAATAAATAAATTATATCAGTGAACAATTTTTTTCAAATCTTTAATGAATCTAATATTAAGCGCATTTATCAAGGCTTGAAACCCTCTCATTCTCACTCTCTTTCTTTCTCTCTCTCTCTCTCTCTCTGCATGCCTGTGTGCCCGGATGTATGTAGGTATGACAGTTGAAGAATCGTTGCAAATATTCCATATATTACGGTGAATAAGATTCGAAGAAAATTGCTGCCGACGAAAATTGATGTTATTAGAATAATTATGCTTCGTAAACGTTAATGAGATGCGCCTGGAGAAAAATTGGTTTGCAAAATTTTGTTTGGACCAAAACTTTATCTATCTATCTATCTATCTATCTATCTATCTATCTATCCCAGTCTTTTCATATGTATCTATCTATCTATCTATCTATCAATCTATCTATCTATCTCAGTCTTTTCATATCTATCTATCTATCTATCGATCTATCAATCTATCTATCTATCTCAGTCTTTTCATATCTATCTATCTATCTATCTATCTATCTATCTATTCGTATGTTTGTATATATGTATCCATGTATTCATTATCTATCTCTGTGAGAATGCTCTCTAACTCTCTCTCTCTTTCTCTTTCTCACTCTCTCTCTTTCTCTTTCTCACTCCCTCTCTCTCTCTCTATATATATATATATATGATCGAAATAAAAGTATAAAACTTAATATTACGAGACATATTAAAAAAAAACGGGTGAAGCAACAGGTTTCGCTCCCGCTCTTCAGGCTTCAACCTTTGGATGAAATAAGGGGTGAGACCAGGACAGATAATTTCCAGACCAGATAAAAGTGCTGGAGTAGTTATTTTACATCATGCTGACTATATAACTAAAATGTCTTCTATCTTAGAAGATACTTCAAAATTTACCAAACTTGATTCTGCTGACACCTGTGATGGAACCTCTTCAGGTGAAGCGAAATTTCAAAAATTACTTCTAAAGTGGGTAAAATCAGGACTGCTGTCAAAAGAAATTGCCAACGAAATCCGTCCTTCCGGTTAGATTCGTCCCCGATTATATGGTCTCCCGAAAATCCATAAAGAAGATGTACCTTTGCGACCGATTTTATCTATGATCGGTTCAGCCCAACACAAGGTAGCCCAATGGCTCTCCACACTTTTGGATCCTGTGTTGCAGTGTCTGGATGGATTTTGTATAAAGGATTCCTTTTCTTTCGTCGACCGCGTTCAAAATTTATCTTCTTCTGGTAAGTTCATGTGCTCTTTCGATGTCTGCTCCCTGTATACTTGTGGCCCTTTAATGGAAACCATTGATATTTGCTGTGATTTTCGCTATCGCAGTTCATTGACTCCACCTAGTTTTCCTGAGTCAATATTCCGTGAATTGATGAAATTTGCCACGTCCTCCGTCGAATTTCAACAACACCATGTACCGACAAATCGACGGAGTTGCTATGGGTTCGCCTTTGGGTCCGGCACTTGCCAACATATTTGTTGGCTTTCAGGAAGAAAAGATACGAAAGAATCCAATTTGTCCTCAAATGTACTGTCGGTACGTTGATGACACCTTTTGTTTATTTAATGGTGAAGTTGAGGCCGACCAGTTTCTTTCGTTTTTAAATGGTATCCATCCGGTACTGAGGTTCATTATTGAAAAAGAGTCCAATCATCAATTGGCCTTTTTGGATGTATTAGTACATCGCACATTAAGAGGTTTTCTTACTTCCGTTTATAGAAAACCTACTTTCGCAGGGTTTTACACGCGTTGGAACTCTTTTTGTCCCACTAAGCGCAAGATTAACATTATTAAAACCCTCCTACGTAGAGCATTAAAGATATGCTCTGAGCCTTTTTTGAACGATGAAATCGACTTTATTGATACCCTATGTAATTTGGGTTATCCTCTTGATACTGTTAATTCAGTTATCCGTAGTAAAGTCGAAGAGATCAGAAGTGCCGATCTCTACACTGTCAAAAAATGCCCAGTTTATCTCAGATTACCCTTGACTGGTACCAAATGTGAAAAAATGGCTAAACAAATTTCATCCAATGTTCGTTGTTGTTTTTTCTCTGCTGAGGTTCGGATTATTTTCCAAACTCGGCCTATGTTTCGATCTGCGTGTAAAGACGTTCTCCCTTTCCATCAAATTAATTCAATTATTTACAAATACGTTTGTAGTTGCGGAGCCGACTACATAGGGAGAACAACTCAACGGTTAGACATGAGAATAAAACAACACGTTCCTACAAAAATTAGAAATCACACCTTACCGTTGAATGGACTCCTCCCGAACACCTATAGTTCCGCCATATGCAAACACCTATTAAAGAACAGATATTGTGCAGCCAAATTTAGTGTTGACTGGTTCACTGTGTTCTCCCGGTCTCATTCCTTATTTCATCTAAAGGTTCTGTAGGCACTTTACATCGGGTCCCGTAAGTCTTCTTTGTGCAAACAACGTGAGTGTTTGTTGGGACTCGCTGTCATTTGTTTTGAGTTCCTTTTGCATATTTTTTTTTTTTTTACAACTCCTTTTATTGAACATTTTTCTGTGCTAATTTTAAATCTCCCGTTGAAGCCTGAAGAGCGGGAGCGAAACCAGTTGCTTCACCCGTTTTTTTTTTAATATGTCTCGTAATATTAAGTTTTATACTTTTATTTCGATCATTAAATTTTGTACCTACAAAATATCTTTATTATATATATATATATATATATATATATATATTAAAACTTGTTCGTATCTCTCTATATATATCTACCCAGTCAGCTTATGTATCTATGCATCCCAGTCTGTTCATATCTATCTATCTATCTATCTATCTCTCTCTCTATATATATATATATATATATATGTATGTATGTATAAACTTGTAAGTATCTATCAATATATCTACACCAGTCAGTTTATGTATCTACCTATCTATCTATTGGTCACTGTTTAAGCAATCTTCCGAATTCTGTAAATTCTATGATACAGAAAATGTCATCCGTATTTATGAAGTAAAGTTTTTTCAGGCTCGTCTCGAAGTGAATTATTGCCACTCTGTGTTGCAATAACTATCAAGGATTCTCTTGTCGACCATTACTTCTGACTAGTCAGTTCGATCCTTACTGGAATCTGACAAAATCTATTCGACTCTAAATAACCCCCAAACTGTTGACGTGCCGTAATAATCAAACAGAATAACTTTAAAAAGTGAATTGCTTGCGCCATTGAATAAAGTTGCCACGTTCCCGGCCATCTTTCTTTTTTTTCCAGCACCATTTTGTTTTCTAGATACGCCCACCTAACTCAGAATCTAGAATGAATTCAACAGTGAAATTCGAACCTCAGTTCCTCAAATGGCTGTCAGAAAATGAAAACGCCATCTAGCGTCCAAATTCAGCATTTATTTTCTCGCGCCTGTAATGTTGAATTGCTTCTTCGTCTGATTTCTAAAGAAACATTTTGAATTACAAATCGACGAAAAGGTCAGCGCATAAGTCGAAATTAAACAAATAAAAATATGAATAGAAATGTTTTAGCGGGTGTTATTATTATATAGTGATACTTTTTTCGTTTTATTACAAAACAATAAGAGCTGAATTTTCATGCAACTGCTTGAAAATATTTCTATATGCCCATTTAAAATAAAATAAAAATAAAGAAATCTTTCCATTGGAGACCAAGGAACAAAGATGGTTCTTCAGCACGCAATAGTTACAAGTCGAAATTGAAATCGGAAAATGACCTTGCGATGAAAACCCATGACAATTTTCAAACATCTCCTCTTTAAATGATACCCAAACCCTAAAGCCAAACCATTGGATGTACAGATATCAAAAAGGTCATTTTCGATGTAAGTGAAATGAGGTTGGAGAGTTCAAATTTCGACCGAGTCTGTTTCTTTCACCTCACAATGACGTCCTTTTTAAAATCGTTCACCCGAAGAGAGGAATTAAAGCCACTGAGACACAAGTGGTTACTAGGTATGGAAGAATTAGAAAACAGAAAATCATTAAAGAGCGAATATAGAAGAAGAGTAACCAGGAGAACAATAGATAGCGATTGACATTGCACTTAAATGTTTTAAGATTAAAGTTAGCTGGAAAGAATGGAACCGGAAGGGAGTTCCACAAGCGAAAAGTGCGAGAAAAAGAACTGTTAGTATAGAATTTACGGTTACATCTAGCCAGCTCAACTGCATATAGATCAGACCTCGTTGTCAGTCTAGATCATTGGTTTTCAAACAATTTGACGTCAGAGCTCACTTGAAATCCTACCAATAATTGTAGGCGTACTATATACAAATTTTAAAAAAATATGTTATAATGAAGTCAAATATTGCAGAAAAGAATTGATGCTATGAAAATATAAAATGAAACATACCTTAAGTTTATTCATTCTTTGGTTCATGAGAAACATGAGCCTGATGAGTCTTAGCGCACGTATGTTTGAAAGGCAAATTCTCATTTCCTCCTCAATACATTGAAGAGTTCCTCTCTTTTTGCACTTTATTTTGGTGAGAGAAGGAAAGCCTAATTTACATAAATATGAACAAGACGGGTACTTAATTAATATTTCTCACGTTAATGGATATAACAATAGCTTATATTTTAATCATTTGAATCCAAGCAGAACATAATGCTAAGATGTAACGGGTTACTGGGAGGAAAAAACAATCTTTAGAAGGAACCGGAAACGATAAGATAAAGAACAAATAAAAAACGTTTATCAATCTAACATATTTAATTTTTTATTAAAGCTACGAGGCAGAAATTATGGAGAAAAAGAAGAAAGACATCCTGGTATTTTAACTTTTGTGTTGTTTGATGTTCATTGGTTAATCAGGTTTCGGGCGCATTTCTCTCTTTAAATTAGTGATTCTCAAACATTTTGAAGTCGGAACGCAATTGAAATCCTACCAATAATTGTAGGCGCACTATATACAAATTTCGGAAAAATATGTTCTAATGAAGTGAAATATTGCAGAAAAGAAAAAAATGCAATGAAAAATATAAAATAAAATATACCTTAAGTTTATTCATTCTTGTGTTTATGAGAAACAGAAGCCAGCCTGATGAGTCTTAGCGATTTCTTCAATGTTTGGGCGTATATTTGATAGAAAGTCTCATTTCCTCGTCACTACATTGAAGAGTCCCTCCCTTTTTTTTGCACTTAATTGTGGTGAGAGCAGAAAAGTCTAATTCACGTAAATACGATATTGCAAACTAGTAAAATGGTCAGAAGTTTTTTAGATATTGACTCATATTCTCCTTTTATAGGAATAAAAAAAAACCTTCAAGAGACAATTCATTATGTTTAATCATCACCCCACAATCAGTGGATATAGATGCCAGTTCTTCAGTTAATGGTAAACCAAAATCACTTGAAATTTCCATGAATGGCTTTCGAATCTAATCGTATTGTACAGCGCGCTTACGGTCAAATCACACTGAAACAACGGTTCTCGTTCGATCACCGAAGTTAAGCATCGTAGAGCCAGGTCAGTACTTAGATGGGGGACCGCTTGGGAACACCTGGTACTGTAAGCCCCAAAGTCAACCCTTACCTCACAGTCGGTGGGGGGTGTAAACGGTAGTGTCAGAGCTATACCGCCCGGAACTTCGTTCCTGGTAGAATTCACCAAAGGCGGACAGGTCTGACACACGCCGACGGCTAACAAGGGCTCTGGTGAAAATCAAGGAGCGTCTGCATCGGTAACCGGCGGCTTCTGGTCGTTCCTGTCTCTGCGTCTGTGGGAACCCGCGGCAAGCAAGAACGTTATCCGAGTAGGCCTGGGTACCCTACTTCTGTAATTTATCCCAAGAATCTTCTTCTCATAACAGGAAGAAGCCGGCTCAATACGCCCAGGGTGAATGCCGCATCAGTACAGTAGTAGTAGTATTGTACAGCGTTAAGTGATGGAAAATAAGAACTCGATTTTTCCTGAAAACTTGTTAAATATTCAATAATTATTGGAAATATTTCATTTATGTAAGTGTTACTTACCAAGGGAAACATTTCTTTTCCAAATCTGTAGTTTTCTCTGAAACGCTTTCATTTTGTCAGTGGATATGAGAATATTTGCATTTTTCCGTTGGATGCCACTATTCAAAATACTGAGCTGCTGAAATATATTAGCGAAATACTATAACATAACAATCCAAAATTCGTACCGAAGGAAGTCGCAATAATGTAAATTGTTTCATCTCTTCAAAAAATGGAATAAGTTCTTGTCGCAAATCGTGTACATGAGTAAGTATTTTCCCCCTTGGCAGCCACTGTCTAAAAGCAACCGACTGGGTTGAGAATCCATTTTGATACAAATTTGTTCGAATAAACGCGATTTGAAAGGTCTTGTTTTAATAAAATCTACCATCTGAACAACTTGATCTAAAATTTCTCAATTCTTCTCTCAATGTTTTTGCCATCAAGGCCTCCCTATGAAGAAAGCAGTGGGTCACAATAACATTCCCATTTTATTTATAAATGGCATAACACCCTTCATACATGGAAGGAGACCCATCTGTAGAAATGCCTACACACGACTTCTATGATAACTGTTATTTATCAATATAGTTATTCAGAATGTTAAAAACGTTCTCACCTTTTTTAGTCACCTTAGAAATTGATTTACTATTTGGTCTTCATTGATAAAACGAGTGAATGCTAATAGTTACACCTTGCCAATAATGTCTATTAATTCATCAATTTGCAGTGCAAAATTTGAATACTGAAGTTTACTACTGCAAACATTTTTCTCGATATCAGAAGACATTTCTAGAATACGCATATGAACTGTATCGTTGGACAAAGGAATCTTTATTATTTCCCTTGCTGCTTTATTTCCCAGCATCGCCATGACAATTTTTTTTGCACGCAGGCAAAATAAGTGATTCATGTAAAGTACGAGCTAGATATTTTGTGCTATCACTTCTGAGACTTGATAAGAAGCGATTTGAGCTTTCTCAGAAACAGTCATTATAATTTTAAAAGAATATGCAGAATTGTTTGCTGTTCGGACAATCTCTTCAAATAACTTGCAGATTTATTTTGTAAGCGAGAGTTTGGTTTTTAATGGTTTACTCAATTCACTAGGAAACCATAATTCATTTGCCATTTTACATCCACATATTGAACGTAGCGGCAAAGGTAGATCTTCACTTCCGGTCCAATTAAAACCAAAGCTTAAATAACTTTCTTTGTATTTGTGAGTAATCGACGGTTTTGCTTTCTTACTTGCATTTATGTTTTGCTCGCTTCCAGAATCGAATTCTTCAACATCAAGCTTCATTTTAAGAGACGTATCCATTTTGTATGGGTGTATTTACCTGAAAAGAAGTAGTAAGCACAACACTTCCACCTTTAAAGCCTGTTAGAGCCACACTGTACGAATTGGCGAGGAAAGGCGCCATATTTGAATTTTTAAAAAATACTGTAATGTTATTTTTGTATATATGGGTGGGGGTAGTATAAATTGCGTAAAACAAGATCCTCACTAAAAATAAAAGCATTTGAAAACAAAACAAAAAAAATGTAGTTATAATTGAACTGTTTTATAATTAAATGATTTTCTGTTGGATTAATCCTTCTAAAATTTTATTATAAAATACCTTAGAAAATCTGAAAAACATGTTTTAATGATAACATGGTTGGTTGGCATAGATCTACTCAGTTGTTGAATCAGATTTTAAAGGTTTTCTTTGAATGAAAGAAGAAAAGAATGATTAAGCACAGACTGAAATCATTTTAAATTCAGAGATGATATTGGAGCGTATCCACAGCATAGAATAAGTAAGCCTGATTGACATGTTTATAATAAAGTAACTAATTTATCACATTTGCTTATAAACAAATAAGCGATAAATTATAAATTACTATGAAAGTATAAATAAGACAATTATTACTCGTCATCATTTTATCTTACATAATAGATCTTTTAGTAATGAACTTTCTCGAACAAGGCATGGAGGAGCGACTATCAACACCTACCAGTTCAATACAGCAAAACAAAAGCTTCCTATCATTGAAGCTTTCCCCGAGGGCTATCTGCAATAAGACGGATACTGCAATATAATAAAGGAAATATATTCATTTCATATATCTGGACACATATTTCTCTGGTATGCCAGGGCGCACCTAGACATCTTACAAGTCGCACCAGTACGTCCAGGCGCACCAGGACGTCCAGGCGCACCAATACGTCCAGGCGCACCATCTGGGAAATACTGGTCTAAGTCTAGCTTAAACTAGCTTAAAAGCCGCACTACATGGACTTTCAAAAAGCTCACTTTAACTTAGAATCGGACTATAAGTCCAGTTCCGTCCAAAAGGCCAATTTGAGCCGAAATCCGATTTGTAGCGAAACTCTAATTCAGAAAGAAAATTGAATTCTTCAAATCACAAATTCCATAGGACTTCAGTTGAGCTGAGTTCTTCAAATCACGAACTCCATGTGACTTCAGTTGAGATGAGTACTTTAATTCACAAATTTCATGGAATTTTAGTTGAGCAGAGTTCTTCAAATGACAAATTCCATGGAACTTTAGTTGAGTTCTTCAAATCACAAATTCCATGGGACTTCAGTTGAGTCCTTCAAATCACAGATTCTATGGAAGTTCAGTTGAGTTGAAATCTTCAAATCACAAATTTCATGGAACTTCAGTTGAGCTAAGTTCTTCGAATCACAAACTCCATGGGACTTCAGTTGAGTTCTTCGAATCATAAATTTCATCGGACTTCAGTTGAGTCCTTCAAATCACGAACTCCATGGGACTTCAGTTGAGATGAGTTCTAGAAATCATAAATTTCATGGAACTTTAATTGAGCTGAGTTCTTCAAATAACAAATTCCATGGACTTCAGTTGAGTCCTTCAAATCACAGATTCCATGGGATTTCAGTTGAGTTGAATTCTTCAAATCACAAATTCCTTGGAACTTTAGTTGAGATGAGTTCTTCAAATCACAAACTCCATGGGACTTCAGTTTGTAGAATAACAATACAAGAAACAGCACTTACCTGCGTAAGGGTCCCAGCTAGCGTCCAGCTGGCAGACAAAAATAAAGCCGGTTTTAACTCAATAAAAACCCTGCAAACTATCTGATGAATCAAGGTGGTATTTATACAGAAATACCTCCACTCATATGCCAGAAGCCAATCACAGAACAAGCAATGGACTATCCCACTTGAGCACAATGCGATACTCCATGGCACCATAAATAGCTCTCAAGGTTGAGTATTTATTAACTCAGATGTGGAACAAGCTGAATGAATAAACACTCCAGGGGACTTCAATTGAGATGAGTTCTTCAAATCACAAATTTCATGGAACTTTCGTTGAGCTGAGTTCTTCAAATCACAGATTCCATGAAACTTCAGTTGAGCTGAGATCTTCAAATCACAAACTCCTTGGAACTTCAGTTGTGATGAGTTCTTTAAATCACAGATTCCATGGGGCTTCAGTTCAAGTGAGTTCTTCAAATCACAACTCTAAGGAACGTCAAAGCCTCACCGTCACCAACCTCTCACTTTGACTCTAATTCTTTTGGAATTTCGAAGAAATAAATCTGATTTCCTCAATTCACAAAGTTTTGGAGATATTTCAAAAATTAAAATTAAAATATTTATTCTAAAATCATCAATTCTTTGTATTACATGAGTTTCATGTAATACAAAGAATTGATGATTTTAGAATAAATATTTTAATTTTAATTTTTAATATAAACTAAAACCTTTTTAACCTTTTTTTTAATATAAACTAAAACCTTTTTAAATCAAGAATATTTTTCATTTATTTTAAAATTTGAATTTTTTAACTGTTCCCTTCTCATTCGTACACAAATCCCAATGCTGGATGCTCGAGCACCAGAGCAAAGGCAGATTTTCAATCCCGGTATGATCCTGGTTCAAAAAAAGGTATAATATGTCTACGAAGTGTGGCGCTAGTTCGACGGGTTTCAGACACACGGACGGACAGATAGAATTTTGTGTTTATTCATTAAGGAGTCGAGGTACCATAGCGATGAGTTCATTTGAACAATTACTATGAAGGTATTTACAGAAAAATCAAACAGCTAAAAATTAATGTCTACTTAATTATAAAAGCGAATGCCAACCAATGACTTCCTTGACATATTACATTCTAATAAACCTAACATTGGCATCCTAGTCTGATTAGATGCTGAAAGTCTGTTTACTAATGTTCCTGTTAAAGAAATCATAGAAATATTTATACAAATCTTATATAATCACCCTAAGCTCACACTTCAGAATATAATGCCAAATATTGAAAATAATCTCCTTGCAACATACAAGTACCATTTTACGATCACTATGGTAACATTTGAACATGGTACAACGATGGGCTAGCCTCTGGGTCCTACTTTAGCTAACTTCTATAAACTTCTATAGAAAAGAAATTATTTAAATATGAACTCAATATGTCAGATATACTGACGACCTTTCCATATTAACTGAAAACAGACGATTTAAAATCCCTGAAATAAACATTAGAAATTAAGACAGTTTTACAGTTCACATACGAACTCAACATTAAAAATAAATACAATAACTTTCCTGTATTTATCACTTCAATATATAAAAAATATTAAAATTTCATGTATAATTAATTACTAAAGCGAATCTACACAGACATAAAAAGTAGGTATTATTAAAAAAAGAAAAGAAAAAAAAATGATTTATCGTGCTAAATGTTTTCCTCTTCGGACACATTTTATAGAGAACTAGCAGCATGACCCCGCGTTGCCCGTGCTTGATTCAAAAATCGTACGACTCATACAGCAATCGCTATCACTTGACTTAAAATATTTTTGCCCTTCCTTGACTTTAAAGGAGTGCCCTTTGCCGTGCTGATGTTGCTACATGCCTTACTTCTTGCCTATCTCACACTGCGATTTTTTTTCTAAACTCTATACTAAACATTAAATCTGTTACGAAAAAAGAACTAAACAAAATGAACACAAAATGATCAGCTTTAAAGAAGGACTCATAACTGGAAAAACCGAATGAAAAAAGAATGTTAACAACAAATACTTTTTCACACCCAACCCAGTTCTGCGGAATCAGAGTCAACGTTGAGTTTAAGCAAGCGAATGAGCCAAGTGGAGTAAAGTGCCATGCAGATTTAATTTTTTCCCCACTTGTGACGAATGCAACTATCGATTTCTTTTGCATGCTAGCATGCTAGTTAACATTCCTGTCAGTGAGCTGTTGGCTCTCACGCTGGCCAATAGAATCTTCCTGCCTATTCGTGGCTATTGGCTCTCACTCTGGCCAGTAGAAAATAGCCGCAAACTACATGAAAACTGCCGTAGAAGCATGAAAAAATCGATTATTTCCACTATCGATGGGAGTTGGGAAATACAAAGTCGGTCTTGGCCTTCCCGCTAACTTGGAGCATGTGCGTGTAAATTTTGGTGCAAATCCGTCGAAAATTGCGGCCGTGCATTCGTTACACACACACGCAGACATTCTGCCTTTTATAGATAGAGAATACTTCTTTTTCTACATGGTACGTCCCTTCAGGACAAAGCGATCATATGTCTGCACAACTTCATGCGGCTTTCATCCTTTGCTACATTAAGACAAATCTGCCATTCATTGTCACAATCTCGTCAAGCAAGTAGCTAGCTGTCCCTCACTATATCAATTACCCTCGATATGCCACGTAGGAACAAGTTTTCCAAGGCCTCCATACATAATATTTTTACAATGAATTTCGGCTGACTTTTCTTGATTGTGATTAGAAATGTTCTTTCTGTTGCCATTTCCTTTAAGAGTGCCTGCCATTATGTCTCTTACCCTTGATATGCCCCGTGAGGATCGAGTTTTCCAAACCCTCTTTTCTCATTATTTGTCCTAGGAATTTCAGCTGTATTTTCCATATTCTGAGTAGAAATGTTCTTTCTGTTGCCATTTTCTTTAAGGCTGCCTCCCATTATCTCTCTTACCTTCAATATGCCCCACGAGGATCAAGTTTTCCTAGACCTCCTTCCTCATTATTTCTCTAAGGAATTTCAGCTGTCTTTTCCTGATTCTGAGTAGAAGTGTTTTTTCTGCTGCCATTTCCTTTAAGGCTTCCTTCCTTTCTCGATCCGTTCATGGAAATTTCTGTATCCTTCTGTATAATTAAAGAAAATAAAACAAAAGCTAATCCGAAATAATTTCCGAAACCATTTCGTTGATGATGAAATAGGATTACCTCTAAATACATCGAAGAAAATAATATAAGTAACCAATTATTATATAATCAAAAATAAAGACTCCATTATATTGTTTAATTGTAACCAGATGCTTCTCAGTTATAACCAGAAGCATCCTTTTTGTTTTTATAAAAAAGACGAAAAGGCTATGCAAATTACAAAACCGTCGCCATACAAAAGATATTGGTCTTAATAAATTTATCAGGTTATTATTTATTAGCATCTATTATAAAAAATATCTAATGTAATTCCTAAAAACATTCACCAAATCCAAAACACACCCATGTAAATATAATGTTGTTTATGTATTGTGTCCTTTGGGAGATTGTCTCTCCAACACTAACAAACAACTTTAAATTTTTACATTCGTGACACGTGCACCACACTCTCTTATCGGCTGACTTGTCATGTTTTTAATCATTTCACCTGAAACAAGGCAATAAAGCCACTAAGACGAATGGGGGGGTCCGAGTATGAAAGAATGTAATAAAGACATTAAAAAGCGAGAACAATAAAAGAACTGGAATTAAGAAGACAGAATATAACGATTGACATTGCATTTACATGATGGTTTGAGGATAGATAGATAGATAGATAGATAGATAGATAGATAGATAGATAGATAGATAGATAGATAGATAGATAGATGTGGACAGACTGAGATAGATAAATAGATAGATGTGGACAGACTGAGATAGATAGATAGATAGATGTGGACAGAAAATGAGATCTTCATTGACATGGTGGTTTGAGTATATATATATATATATATATATATATATATATATTTTGAGAGAGAGAGAGAGAGAGAGAGAGTCAGAGAGAGACAGACAGACAGACAGACAATTCAGAGTTGATAAGAGCCTCTGAAACTTTAAAAAAAGAAGTAGAAGATTAATAAGAAGGAAATTACTGGAAAGTTAATTGAAACTCACCTGAAACGAGCTGAATGTGTAATGATCCTCATGCCAATGACACTTCCCACCGAGCTTCTCTACGGCATATAACATATAACTATAATATCTATAGTTAGAAATATCTATGAGGTTACCTGGGTACTTAAAGACTGGAACTAGAGATAAGAAATTCTAACAAGCAGACTTTTTGAAAAAAGAATGGGATTCGCAGGTATATAGGTAAATTTATCAGAAATAATATTAACATGAAACAAATTTTAGTAGATAACACTAAATGTTATAGTTATTTTCCAAGCATAGCTTAGATGTGGCACAAGGCCGAAAGTATGGAGCATCTAGTGAGGATCGAACTCACTTTTCAGTTGTAATTGATCTAGCGAGACAAGCTAACCATTACAAATACAGGACCTCCGTGGAAAGAAAAACGAAAAAATCTGGAAGACATTGTATTACAAGAACAGCAAAAAATCATTTAATTTCTTCATACATACGAGATCGTATATTGAAATATGTATTTAAAAAAAAACGTCATGAAATCATATGTTGAACGATTGGACAAATTACCTCGTGGCGAAGGGTGGTGGAAAATTCTGTAAGTGATGCAGAGCCTGTGTCTAAATTTTGGATATAAGACCAAAATAGCGACAATGTGCTACAATAATTTTGAAGCGTCGACACATTTTTTGTACACAGATTCCTTAGTGAAACTAGCCCGGAATTCTAAGCTAACAAGTGGGGTGGCGTTTCACAGAAGATTTTAACCCCGTTCCCTCCTAAATTCAATGATATAATGTTAGTCATTGTCGTAAAATAAAACGAAAAAAGAATTTCACTGTAATATACAATTTGAATGAAGCAGACATTAAATGCACGAGAGCGTTGTACCGTTCTCTACCTTCCCTTTCTTTCTTTCTTTCTTTCTTTCTTTCTTTTATCACTTCTTTGTCAACACATATTCCATGTCTTTTCTTTCTTTCTTTCTTTCTTTCTTTGTCAATACATATTCCATTTTTTTCTTTCTTTCTTTCTTTCGTTCTTTCTTTCTTTCTTTCTTTATCACTTTTTTTCAACACATGTTCCATGTTTTTCTTTCTTTCTTTCTTTCTTTTCTTTGTCAATACATATTCAGTGACTTTTTCTTTCTTTTCTTTCTTTCTTTGTCAATACATATTCCATGTCTTTTTTTTTCCTTCTTTCTTTCTTTCTTTGATTTCCTTTTTTCTTTCTGTCTTTCTTTCTTTCATTGTCAATACATATTCCATCAGTCTTTCTTTCTTTCTTTCTTTCTTTCTTTATTCGTATATTGTACCAACCATTTTCTTTCTTTCTTTCTTTCTTTGTTAATTCATATTACATGAGTATATTTTTCTTTCTTTCTTTCCTTCTTTCTTGTCAATTACTATATTCTACCAATCTTTTTTCATTTCTTTATTTCTCTTTCTTTCTTTCTTTCTTCTTTCTCCATTCGTTATTCTTTAATTATCTATCTATCTATCGTATATTTTTTATTATCTATCTATCTATCTATCTATCTATCTATCTATCTATCTATCTATCTATCTATCTATCTTTCTTTCTTTCTTTTTTTTCTTTCTAGTCGTGCAGAGACATAGCTTCAACACATTCAGAATGAGGTTTGCCAGAATTTAAAAAAATGATTTAGAGATTATCTATGTTCGCTGCTACTAGAGCAAGAATTTATGGCCTGATACAGGCAAGCTGAAATTGTGTGTAGAGCATAAGGGAGCTAAAATTATGAACAGGAGACAGAAATCTAAATTTGTGGACAGGGGACAGATAAACAGAGTTGCCATGGTATAGGCAAGCTGAATATGTGGGTAGTGGACAAGTGTTATTAATGGGACGTAAGTTCTAAAAATTACAGAAATATAATCTCTAAGAGATTGTATTGTTTTTCTTTTTTTTAGAATGATTAATAAATGTCTTTTTTCTTTACCGAAATCAAACTAAAAATTGGCGCATATACACCAGAACAAACTCTGATTAAATTCAATAATTTATCTGGCTTTTTAATTTTTTTTGTTAATTGTTTCAAGGATAAAAAATAAGGAACAAAAAAATGGCAAATGGAATATCAATAAATCGAATATCAGTTGAATTTATCGATTTTTACGTAAACAGAGATGAATTGTCAGTTCGTCCTCCGACAGAAAATAAAAATGTCTCAATAGCAAATTTGATGATGTTAAAATTGAACGATTGGGACGCTCGTTGAATTTTCATGCTGTTTTAATTTTTTCTTTTTCACGTTCGTTTTTATTTTTACCAAAATTTTTATTAACTTCTTCATCGTGACGATTTCCTTAAATTCTTCGACGGCATTTCAACGGTAATTTAATCTAGGAGTCGACAACCTACGGCAATCACGAAGTCTGAACCAATAACAACTTCAACGCAAAAAAAGATATTTAGCTTTTTAATATATACTAAGTATATATACTATATATTACTATATAAACTATATTGTAGAAAGGGTCTATTGACCTTGTCTTATATAAAAAATACGTATGCTGCTGGCATACAGAATGATTTTAAAAAACCCTACATCGACACATGGTTAGAAAAACGTTGCCGATCCGCTGATTTAATATATTAGTTTCAAATTAAAACTAAAATATAATCTTCAAGAAAAAGATTTATTTTAGTTTTAATACATTTTTAAACATTAGGGGTTGCATTTATTTGTAATCTACCTGTTTCCACACACACACACACATATATATATATATATATATATATATATATATATATATATATATATATATATATATATATATATATATATATATATATATATATATATATATATATATATTGATATATATATAAAGAGAGAGAGAGAGAGAGAGACAGAGAGAGACAGACAGGCACGGTGGGGTAATGGATAACGGCTTGGGAAAATTTTTTAATCCTCTTCGGTGGGGGTAATGGATAGCGGCTTGGATTGAGGAATCGCAGAGCCGAGTTCGAATTCCTGTCGAATCCATTACATTCACTTACGTGCTATTACCCTTGGGAAAGGTATGAATCCTCTTCTAGATTTTTCCAGGAGAGTAATGGATAGCGGCTAGGATTGAGAAATCAGAGAGCCGAGTTCGAATTCCAGTCGAATCCATTACATTCACTGACGTGGTAATTCCCTTGGGAAAGGTATGAATGCTCTTCGAGATTTTCCCAGAGGAGTAATGGATAGCGGCTCGGGTTGAGGAATCGGAGAGCCGAGTTCGAATTCAACAGTCGAATCCATTACATTCATTACGTGCTAATACCCTTGGGAAAGGTATGAATGCTCTTCGAGATTTTCCCAGAGGATTAATGGATAATTGCGGCTCGGGTTGAGGAATCGGAGAGCCGAGTTCGAATTCCAGTCGAATCCATTACATTCACTTACGTGCTAATACCCTTTGGGAAAGGTATGAATCCTCTTCTTCTCCCCTCCAGCTATGGGTAAAATAGCAGGACAGACTGGGTTCTATAGCCTTGGATGGCAACTGGCCTAGGAGAAGGACAACTCTGAATTCAAAAAACTGCGGAGGGTCGTTTGGGAAAACTTGTGGCACTTAGTGCACCAGGTCTCTGTATTCGTCCCTTCAAAAAATGTGTATGGTCCTGCACAAAGGCTTCACCACTATAATCAATTCTCATGTGCCGGTGTCGGCTGTCGTTTTTCTTGAAACTGATCTGTTTGTCCCACCTACGTCGAAATCGGCCGGAGAGTCGACTATATATATATACACAGGCACACACACATTCATACACAACAACAAATACAAAAACACACACGCGAAAACGAAAGGCGCCCCGCATCCACCAGAGAACTGACATCACTGACCACCTAAACGAGGGAGGGATGGGGAGTTAAACTAAAGGAAAAAAAAATCAGAAATAAAAAGGGGCCAATGAGCAAACACACCCTAGCTAAGTTTACCGAACAAAGAGAGAAAAACTAAAAAAATCAACTACAAAAACCTAAACTAGTCTACTGTTGGGAAGGGTTGCCCATGTTCAACCCAGGAAAACAATATCCTGATGCCTAACCGGCATCAAAATGCCACTCCAAGTCAGCCCCTTTACTCGACACAGGCGCGCAAGATTCACCCACCTTTTGCCAAATTCTGATGAGGTGAGCCGCCGCCTTTCCGTCCTAATCTTGACTTTAAGCTGATGCCTAAAGTACAAGATCAGTTGGGAAGAGGTGAACTTCTCGCCTTCATAGAATTCCTTCTGACGCGTCGTCCAAATCACGACTCTCATTACCCCTAGTAAGCAACAGAAACACATAGTGTTCAGCCTTCGTCAATTGCGGCACCACATTGCTACAAACAGAACTGGCTTCAAGGACAAAAAAAATTTCCTGCAGCATGCGAACCATGAGGCCTTCAACAAACCTGCACAACGGCACTACCGTCTTGCACTGAAAAAAGGCGTGACCAACGGTCTCGACTTCCCCAGTAGAGCGACGACAGTTTGATATTTCTCCAAGCCTGCTGCACAAAAGTCCCTTGCCGACCCAGAGGGCCCCACGAATCATCAGCCAGGTGAGTGATGCCTCATCGTTATTGAGACATTTCAACCCAGGCGCCCAAGGCCATATCGAGCGAGCCTCCTGCTTCGTAAGACCGAGATCGCCAATCAGATCATCTTGAACGGCCCCACTAACTAACAGTCGATACAATGCCTTACGAGACAACGCCTGGGCGTTGGAGAGGCCATCCGACGTCCGTAAGAGGAGATTCAGAGCACGACGACATTCACACTAGAAAAGCACTCGGCTCGGGGTATTGTGTACCTTGACCTCGCACGAGTGCACACTTCTCAGGGATGGGAAATGTTTACGGACGTCTTCTTTCCAGAAGGCGCCCACCTCATCCGATCCGCGACACATTCGGTCTAGAAAGGTAATGCGAAGCATATGTTGACGAATCTCAATGCTAGGCATACCCAGACCGCCTTCAGAAGGATGAAGGCAACAGATCTCGCGAGTTACCATAGGGGCCTTGTCTCTCCACAAGAAAGAAAACAAGGTCCGTACTAATAAAATTAGTCTGGCATACGGGAGTGGAAGTACAGAGAGTCGGTACAGGAGAATCGGATATATGTGAAACACATACTTCCGCCCTTCCCTTCAGGGAGGAAGTCTTATCCGAGACCACAGATTAACCGCGATCTCGGCCTTCCCTTGTACCTCCGACCAGTTCATTTCCAACTGGAGATCAGGACCGAACCAGATGCCGAGTATCTTGATCGGCCCATCCGTCCAGAGGAAAGGTCCGGAAGAGAAACTCCTTCCACGCACCCAACCGCAAGCCAACAGACTTATCGCGGTTGATCTTGGCCCCGTCACCATCTCATACCCACTGATCTCTTTGCTGACTTCGTTAATCTCGGCTCTGCTCGACACAAGAACCGAAACGTCGTCAGCATAGGCAGAATACCTGGCTGAGGTGGAAGCCCCAGGCAGGGAAATTCCGCGCAGGACCGGATTCGCCTTTAACTTGCGAAGGAATGGTTCCAACGCAAGAACGTAAAGCAAAAGCGAGAGCGGACAACCTTGACGAATGGAGCGAGACAATACGAAAGGCTTCGATCTTACCCCATTCACTTCCACCAGCGCACCGGGGTCGCATACAAAAGTCGGATCCAGGAGCGAAAGTCGGCTCCGAAACCGGCCGCCGAAAGGACAGCCTCCAGAAATCGATGGTCAACCCTATCGAAGGCCTTGGAATGATCTAAATTGATCAAAACGGCTTCACTGTCGACTTGTTCTAAGATCAAGCGTATCATATGAAGGTTATCCTGAATAGTCCTGCCCTTCACAGCACAAGTCTGATTGGCCCCGAACAGACTAGACAGGACAAGCTGCAAACGGTTGGCTAAGATCTTCGCCCAAATCTTTAACTCAGTGTTTAACATGGTTAAAGGGCGAAAGTTCCCTAACCCATCCCCACCGTTCTTGTCCTTACGCAGCAACTTGATCACACCCCTGGTGAAGCGTTGAGGTATAAACCCCTGCTTCATCCAGTGGTTGAAAATCAGTTCCAGCAAAGGAACAAAAACGGACGACAACCTCAAGTAAACTTCGTAGGGAAGACCATCTAGTCCCGGAGACTTATCCAGGCTAACCTGCTTCAGCACTTCCCAGATTTCCGACTCTGTAATGGGACCCTCGCACCTAGCCACTTCAGCTGCCTAGAGGCAGGAAAGTCAGCTAAATAGGCGTCGAACTGAGCAGAGCTCAGACCGGGCTCCCTGGTGAAAAAGATCCTGGAAGTAAAATCGAAAGGCCTCGCATATGCCCGCGTTTGTAGTCACGGACCGCTTATCCGGCAATGGTACGCACGCTATATGTCGCCTAGCCGCGTTCCGATTCTCCTCTGCACGCAGTTCAGCGGCCATATTCGTCGCCTCAGAAGACATTCTTTTTTAGACACAGTTGGGAATGGAGCGGATTTTCGTCTTTTAAACCACCCCCCCAACTACTAGAGGCTTGATCCTTACTGATAAGCAAGGAGGCCAAATCACGCTGGTCCTTCCCTTAAGCTTAGATCTATGGCTCCCCATACGCAGTCTTCTGGCGTGGGTATGGTACACATGATTTCAACGGCCCCCAGATATAACTTTTTGATTTTCGTCGAGCGACAGATTTTGCGCCGTCTAATCGACGACAAAATTGAGCCGACGACTAAAATCGGCAGCAAACGTTCTAATTTTTGGTTTTAATTTATCCCAAAACCTTTCAGGCGTAACATTCCAACAGCCCCTCCGCAACGTTGATAATCATTTTACGGGGACGACCAACCCAACCTGCCTCAATCTTTTTTTGAAAGCCATTTTTGGCTATCATGTCAATTTGTTTTTTTTTTTGGCATTATTGGCCTCCGTAGAATATCTTTTTTACTGCCATTATTGATCCCGGACGAATCCGCCATTAACTCCAAAAGCTTAGTGGTAAATGATCCTTTTCCCAGCGATATCATCAAAAACTGTTTCATGGTATCCATCGGTGGGTCTTTTTTTTTTTTGGGGGGATGTTTTCTTATCACGTTTGTAGTCCATCACAGAAGATCCGGAAAGTATCTTTTCCAATTTTTTTTATATAAAAGGACGGGAGGGAGAAAGTCCCGAGAATAATAAAATAAAAATGCACATAAAAAACACAATGCTCACCCTTGTTTTTGCCCAATAAATAATATCAAAACCACCAAAACAAAGAAAATACGAAAGTTGCGGAACTAAATAAAAAAATGGGCGCATAAAAAACAAATATATTATATAATACAAAACGTTATACGAAACAAATATATGGACAAAAAAAAAGTAAAAATTTAAATAAACAAATAAAAAAAAAGCAAAAAGAAAAAAAAAATTTAAATTATATTAAAAAGGAAAGAATAAAAAATTTTTTTACCATCAAAAAACATGCTGAATAAAGGGCGGAACAAACAAAAAACGGAGATATAAAAGGAAAATTAGAAAAATTAAAACACAAAAACAAATCTAAATAAAGGAATATATAAAAAATTAAAGGTAGATAAAACAAAGAAGAAAATGGAAAAGAAAAATCAAAATCTTTTTCAAAAAAAATTGTACAACAAAAAAATCAAAAATGGGTTCAAAGTGAAGGACTATCAAACCTTTAGACGGTCTTCAAAAGCAGTCAAAGAAAACACTCCATGAAGAACAGTCAACACTAAATTTGGCTGCACAATCTCTGTTCTTTAATAGGTGTTCGCATATGGCGGAACCATAGGTGTTCAGGACGAGTCCATTCAACAGCAAGGTGTGGTTTCTAATTTTTGTAGGAACGTGTTGTTTTATTCTCATGTCTAAGCGTTGAGTTGTTCTCCCTATGTAGTCGGCTCCGCAACTACAAACGTATTTATAAATAATTGAATTAATTTGATGGGGAGGGAGAACGTCTTTACACGCAGATCGAAACATAGGCCGAGTTTGAAAAATAATCCGAACTTCAGCAGAGAAAAACCACGAACATTGGATGAAATTTGTTTAGCTATTTTTTTCACATTTGGTACCAATCCAGGGTAATCTGAGGTAAACTGGGCATTTTTTGACAGTGTAGAGCTCGACACTTCTGAACTCTTCAACTTTACTACGGATAACTGAATGAACAGTATCAAGAGGATAACCCAAATTACATAGGGTATCCTTAATAAAGTCGATTTCATCGTTCAAAAAAGGCTCAGAGCAGATCTTTAATGCTCTATGTAGGAGGGTTTTAATAATGTTAATCTTGCGCTTAGTGGGACAAAAAGAGTCCCAACGCGTGTATAACCCTGCGAAAGTAGGTTTTCTATAAACGGAAGTGAGAAAACCTCTTAATGTGCGATGTACTAATACATCCAAAAAGGCCAATTGATGATTGGACTTTTTTTCAATAGTAAACCTCAGTGCTGGATGGATACCATTTAAAAACGAAAGAAACTGGTCAGCCTCAACTTCACCGTTGAATAAACAAAAGGTGTCACCAACATACCGACATTACATTGGAGGACACAGTGAATTCTTTCGTATCTTTTCTTCCTGAAAGCCAACAAATATGTTGGCAAGTGCCGGACCCAAAGGTGAGCCCATAGCAACTCCGTCGATTTGTCGGTACATGATGTTGTTGAAATTCGACGGAGGACGTTGCAAATTTCATCAATTCACGGAATATTGGCTCAGGAAAACTAGGTGGAGTCAATGAACTGCGATAGAGAAAATCACAGCAAATATCAGTGGTTTCCATTAAAGGAACACAAGTATACAGGGAGCAGACATCGAAAGAGCACATGAACTTACCAGAAGAAGATAAATTTTGAACGCGGTCGACGAAAGAAAAGGAATCCTTTATACAAAATCCATCCGAGCACTGCAACACAGTGTGGAGAGCCATTGAGCTGAACCGATCATAGATAAAATCGGTCGTAAAG
Source organism: Acanthosepion pharaonis (assembly GCA_903632075.3). Taxonomy (NCBI): domain Eukaryota; kingdom Metazoa; phylum Mollusca; class Cephalopoda; order Sepiida; family Sepiidae; genus Acanthosepion; species Acanthosepion pharaonis. Next base: position 56,303 of record CAHIKZ030003313.1, on the reverse strand, counting down.
GTATACCTTCTTTATGGATTTTCGGGAGACCATATAATCGGGGACGAATCGAACCGGAAGGACGGATTTCGTTGGCAATTTCTTTTGAAAGTAGCCCTGACTTTACCCACTTTAGAAGTAATTTTTGAAATTTCGCTTCACCTGAAGAGGTTCCATCACAGGTGTCAGCAGAATCCAAGTTTAGTAAATTTTGAAGTATCTTCTAAGATAGAAGACATTTTAGTTATATAGTCAGCTCGATCTAAAATAACTACTCCAGCACTTTTATCTGGTCTGGAAATTATCAAGTCGTAATTATTCCTCAGAGTATTAACAACACGCTTTCCATTTGGATTCAGCAGTTGCAACAGAGAAACAGGAAAATGTGTGTGCCAAATTATTCAACTGGGCTTTCAAATTAGTCACCGCGTCGACAGAGGTAGGTGAGAGTCTTGCCAGCTGAGCAAAGAAAACCTGGAACTCTGAAAAAATCTTCTCCTTGTCCGGCATAGAGGGTGGAATGCAGAAGTCCAACCCGTGAGAAAGAACAAAAGATTCTAACTCGATTAGTTCATGCGTGGACAGATTAATAATATTATTTAAATTTGGTTCAGCTGTGACGCCGTATTTCTTTTTAACCAAACTCTTCGACACACTGCCGTTGATGGACAAATCCCAAAAACCTAGAGAACCTAATCCAATCAAAAAATGAAACTGAATTCATATGAGAACATAGTAATCTCCTGTAATCACGCTTAAGACTGAGGCTTCTAGAAGAAAGATGTTGAATCTAATCTTTGATGAAGATAGACTCAATCTTCCAACCAGGATGTAACTTAGCCCTCCTCACTCTGAGCTGAAAGAAAGAGGGGCAAACCTGGAAGCGGATACATTGTTGAAGAAATTTAATTTAATTACTCAATAGATCTTAATTTTGCCTTGATCTGTAATATTTTATTTGATTTACAAATTAAGTTATGGCTGTACCTGGTTTTCAGATATTTAAAGATATTTTTGTAGGTACAAAATTTAATGATCGAAATAAAAGTATAAAACTTAATATTACGTGATATATTTAATATATATATATATATATATATATATATATATATATATATATATATATATATATATATATATAAAATAGATACAAATATAAAATTTGTCACTAAGCTGATTGATGTTATATTCAAAAGCTTGACTCTAGAGTAATATTTTGTAATAGTTAGGTCCACTCGTCAGGAGGTTTTAGCATTTAAGTGCCGATATCTTTATTTTCTTAATTTTCATATTAAGTAAAAAATAGTTTATTAGCTTTTGATTGGTGTTAAGTTGTTTTTCCCATTCTTTGTGTGTGTGTGTATTTTTCTTTTAAACAACTTTTGTTAAGTATGGCAGACAAGTAAAATTTAATTAATATTTTAATTTTCTTTTCTTTTTTTTTTGCACCGCTTGAGTCGCCCCAAACGGAAAATGTGAGAAACCTAAAAAAACTAAATCATATATATATATATATATCTCAAAAAGATGACTAATGACAGGGCTGCATGAATTGGCAAAATACTACGCAATGAAAATATCCTTTCTAACTATAGAGTCAAAATCTTGCGACAAACGATCGATATATATATATATATATATATATATATATATATATATATATATATATATATCGGAGGGATCTAAAATACCATCCGCTAAGAATTATTATAATTGCACAAAAGAGAAGATAAGATTCTGATTTCCGAGATTAACACATCAAAGGGAGATAATTATGTTCATTATTGTTATTACTAAGACGGACACGCCTTCTTTCTTCACAATATCTATTAGAAATATCTTCTCTTTATTAACTGTCCTACACCATCAACTCTTGGACATTTATTATTCTCTCTCTCCCTCTCCCCCATTATTTCTCACTCATTGCTCTCTTTTCTCTCTCTCTCTCTCTATATATATATATATATATATATATATATATATATATATATATATATTATATATATATATATATATATATATATATATATATATATATAGATAGATAGATAGATAGATAGATAGATGATTGACCATTGTTGGGAGATAAGTTGATTGTATAAACAACAGCTAATGCAATGAACTTCAGTAAAATGAATTGGAACCTTCTGATTGATTGGCGTTTGTTTACATTCGTAAAAACAATATACCAGAATTAGCCGTTCCGCTCTGCTAAATGATGATAACTCCCTGGTAGAAACTCTGACTAATACCAAATTTTTCGGGTTTCAGTCCTGGTTTGAAGCATTCGGATGTCTAGTCTCACTGAGGAGCTTTGATGCAGCAAACCAGTACTGTTTGCGAATGACACATATCTATTGTATATATATATTGTATGTATGTTGTATATATTGTATGTATATTGTATATATTGTATGTATTTCGGCTGCATTTTTTCATTGATGCATGTTTCATTATATAGTATAGACAAGTTTTTGTCTATTTATTTTATAAAAATTCTTTTCATACCGTCTGATAAACTTAATAACATTTTTTTATTAAAAGAAGAAGAAAATGTCAATATTGATAATGGCTTTTATTCCTCTCTAAGATTTTGATTACTTTAAAAAAATATGTATCAATATTGTGATTTTCTTTCAATTAAAAAATTTTAATGATAATAACTTATTTACCTCATCAGCCGATATGAAAAGAATTTACATAAAATAAATAAAAAACTTGTCTATATTATTTAATGAAACATGCATCTATATATATATATATATATATATATATATATATATATATATATATATATATATATATATATAATATAAATTGTATAACATAATGGAGAAATTTTTAGAAAATATGTGCCCCACAAAAGGTATCGAACCATCATTTAGTCTCACGTGCGCTGACCGCTCAGCCACAAAGGTCTATCAGTTTTGCAATTTATTGCTTTTCAACACACACCTTCGACGATTTTTCTCGATTTTTTACGAAATATCTCGAACATTCAGGCCTGCAAATGTAATTAATACTGTTTAATTAAAAAAAAAACCCAAAAAACAGCATTTACTCATATAAGTGTGTCCATAATTAAACCTATAAACAGAAAATACATTTATATATATATGTATATATGTCGAAATATACTGTTAAGGTGTGTTATATTTATGGGATAAAGTGCTCAATATCAGAGATAGAGCGTATGTAAATTTAAAAGTGAACATTAATGTCAACACCCAGAGGTGACAGACTGTTTTATGCTAAACGCAACCATCAGGCCACACACACACACATACATACATACATATATATATATATATATATATATATATATATATATATATATATATGTTAGTAAATATTTCTTAGCACAAATAGCAAATATTTGACGGTTTTTTATTACAAAATGATTTTTTACTATATATTCAATAAATATAAATGTCTACACTGTTTAATAAAATATATTTTGAAGAAACAACAGGAGGAAGTGAAATATCTATCTATCTATCTATCTATCTATATATATATATATATATATATATATATATATATAAAAAAGTATAGTTTTAAGTTGTGCTATATTTATGGAATAAAGTGCTCAATATCAGAGATAGAGCGTATGTAAATATAAATATAACAGTGAACATTGAAGTGAACACTCAGAGGCGACTGGCTGTTTCATGCTGGACGCAATCGTATATATATATATATATATATATATAGAACGCATCTCAAATCACATTTCGTCCATTGCAATGAGTTCCCTTTCATGGAATTGCACAATCGTCTCAACCATATATGTTTAAAATGATTATAGTGGTTGGTAGATGAAAATAAATGAATATAATATCCAATAAATAAAATCAGCATCTACTCAAATACGAGTATCCATTAAAAAAATTAATTAATAAATAAATTATCCACTGGGTCTTTAAAAAATTGCTTTGTTTATGTTTGGATACGAAACTGGGCAGATACGGCAATTTCAAGAAGTGACGAGAAGGAACTCGCTTAAAAGCTCTTCTTGACCGAGTTGGCTAAAGCACGTCGGATCTAATGGAGAGCGCATAATTTTCTTTAATAAGATTTCTCAAATGTTCAGATCGTGCAACAGACAAATTTTGTCTTTATTTATATATCTATATCTATAATTCTTAAAAATGCGTGTGCGTGCGTGCGTGTGTGTGTGTGTGTGTGTGTGTGTGTGTGTGTGTGGCGGGTGTAACAGCATAATTGTCCTAATCATGTTATAGCAACTTTGTCCGATTATTAGATTAAGTTTGACCCGCTGTATCTTACAAATGATTAAAGATATCTTACTGGAATTCTCCGAGTTTCTTATAACACTATTGGGCTCTACTTTGGAAAATAAGAATGTATTTAACCCTAAGTAGAAATGATGACGCATCTTGCTGTTGTGACCTCCTGATCTAGATTACCTCTTCACTGTTTCCTTACTTTTAAACTTATTCACCGTTCTCTTGATGGTTTTTTTTTCATTTGACTTTCAAGACTGAAGCCAGATTATGAACGTTGGTACTATTACTGAAAGCCTGAATGATTTTTTTCCTTTCACCATTGCTCAGTTAGAAAGACAGTGGGGCTTTTGTATTTCTAGCTGAATAATTCAAAGGGTTTTTTCAATGATTCTTACAAGATGGTCAAATATCTGGAAATCTGGAAAAAAAAAGAAATTAGTTTAGTGGTTTTCTAGATATTAAACATTTTGTGTTATGGATAATTATCCCTTGCTGTTACCCATTCTGGACAATTTTGTTGTTACACCTAGTATATATATATATATATATATATATATATATATATATATATATATATATATATATATATAAAACCAAATGAATGAGTTAGTTCAAAATGTCGTCACAATATTAGGTTTAGACTAATCTAGAATATTATTGATCTTGATTAATGTGTTATCATCGAACGCATATATCGTTATTCATACTTTATTTCAATCCTACCTAATAAACTTTCTCCTTTTTTAATTTACATTTAATATCTTATTTATATTTATTAATTAATTATTAATTCATATTTAATACTCAATTTTTAATTAATACTAATTTTTGTTAATATTGGTTTTTATTTAATATTTATATATTAATTTATATTTAATACTTACTATTTTTTTATAATTTATTTTATATTTTATTTATTTTTCTTTTATTATTTTTAATAATATTATGTAAAAATTATTCTATTTAATAATTATTTTATTTGTTATATTGTATGTATGTATGTATTATTATTATTAGTTATATTCTATATATCATTGTAATTTTTACATGTCACCTTTTCACTTGCCAATTTTTAAAAAAATAATTCTTCTCTAATTTCTAAATATCTTTATGTAATTTCCCTTATATATACTATCTACTGATAATTTTTAAATAATTTCCCTTGTCTTAACTATCTATTGATAATAGATTTAATATTTAATAGCATAATTTTTTGTTTTTTTCTTTAATTTTGTAGCTCTGTTGAGTGGCTAATATTTTAAAATATAGGTTAACGTTATATTAACTAATACAACTAATTGAACCAGACACGTCTACCACCTTTTAAATCTGATATTTCCTCCCTTTTCTCTCCTTCCTCTCCGGCTTTTTCCTTTTTTCTTTTTATATTTTCTCTCTCTTTTTATTCTTTTAATGTCTCTTTTTCCTCTCCCTTTTTTTTTCTTTAATGTCTCTTTTTCCTCTTCCTTTTTTTCTTTAATGTCTCTTTTTCCTCTTCCTTTTTTTTTTTTAATGTCTCTTTTTAAAACTTCCTTTTTTTTTTTTTTTTGGTCTTTTTTCCTCTTCCTTTTTTTCTTTAATGTCTCTTTTTTTGTTCCTTTTTTCTTAATTTCTCTTTTTTCCTCTTCCTTTTTTCTTTAATGTCTCTTTTTCCTCTTCCTTTTTTTTCTTTAATGTCTCTTTTTCCTCTTCCTTTTTTTTCTTTAATGTCTCTTTTTCCTCTTCCTTTTTTTTCTTTAATGTCTCTTTTTCCTCTTCCTTTTTTTTCTTTAATGTCTCTTTTTTAACATACTTCCTTTTTTTTTTGTTTAATGTCTTTTTTTTCTTCCTTTTTTTTCTTTAATGTCTCTTTTTCCTCTTCCTTTTTTTTCTTTAATGTCTCTTTTTCCTCTTCCTTTTTTTCTTTAATGTCTCTTTTTCCTCTTCCTTTTTTTTTTTAATGTCTCTTTTTCCTCTTCCTTTTTTTCTTTAATGTCTAGATTCTTATTATAAAACTGAAAATCTATGAAAACTTTTGTATAGACATTTATCTGCTGCCACGTTCTTCTATTTATTCTTCTTTTTTTCTCTTTTCTTTTTCTTTTTCTTTTTCTTTTTCTTTTTCTTTCTACTTTTCTATCTTCCTCACATCTTCTTTTACCCTTTAAATTTTAAGCTCATAAAATCTCTGAATTGATAAAGTCCACATCCGTGGATCGAAATAGCTATTATCCAAATGAGCTAGTTTATATATATATATATATATATATATATATATATATATATATATATATATATATATGAATTTGTATGGATATGAGTAATCGAGTAATATTCAAATTTCGTTCTTTCCAAAAATTTAACAATCTGCTTACAATTTAAAACAGTATTCATTTATTTATATTTGTTGTTGGTATAATTTGGCATTACCTAGCGGGAACTTAAATTCCTTTATATATAATTAAAGCTTTGGTTATAAATAAACTCCCGTTCCGGCCCCTCTTTTAGTTTCAATTCAACACCTCACTTTTCATATAACCAGTTGTAGCATGCCTACGGTCGATAATTATAGTGAATACGTTATGTGTCGGTCCTCAGTTGGAGATTAGTCTTGAAATGGGCTGGTTAAGCTCTCTGTTTCCGGAGAGATACCATCCCCAGACGGGGCTATGTCTCGTCTCGGGAAAAACCTACCCGACCCCTTTCCATACATGGTCTATAGGTAATTTTTTGGCAGAGCCTACGGGCTCAGTAACCCCCCACATTAAATTCGACCTTGTGCTACATCTGACTGCTTGGGGCAGTTGGTAGATAGCGTCTGCAGTTGGAGATTCACTGTGGAATTCATTCACTTGACTTACTTCTAAAAGTTAACTACTACTTCTACGCGCCGCTGGCGAATCTTATATGCGTTTTTCTAGGTATTATTTTTCATTACCAAAAAAAAATGTGATTATTCTATTCAGTAATATTCCCTGTTTGTCTCAAAAAGGACCTCCAATCGGTTGTGGACTGGGGCAGGAACTGGCTGGGTAACTTTAATGCCTCAAAAACAAAACTGCTCTCTATTATTCACCACAGAGAACCATCCCTGTCCCCCAATTAGAATATCTGACGCTCAATTTCTCAAGAGCACCTCTCTGCGGCTGCTCGGTCTCACGTTGACGGCTGACCTGAGATGGAACAAATACATTGATTCAATTGCTCCGTCCACCGCAAGGAAAGTTGGCTCCTTGTGCCGCGCCAGGAAATTTTTCTCCCCAGAATCGATCCTTCAAATCTACAAATCAACCATTCGCCCTTGCATGGAGTATTGCTGCCATATATGGTCTGGAGCCCCTTCTGTTTGTCTCAAGGTTCTTGATAAAATCCAGAGACGGATATGCAATATAATTGGCCCTGATCTGGCATCTCGTCTGCAGTCACTTTCTCACAGACGTGCCGTCGCCTCCCTCTGTCTTTTTTTAAAAAATACTTTCATGGCAATTGCTCCGATGAGCTGCATTCGCTGGTTCCCAGACTTCATGAATTTAAGCGTTCAACTAGGCTGGCATCTCGCTCACACCCTTTCACTGTCGAAACTGTTAAATGTTGCCGTCTCTTCTACTCCAGAAGCTTCATGTTTTGCACCTCTCGCCTGTGGAACTCCCTCTCCTTTTACTGTTTGTTTCCCTGATAGCTATAATCTCCAACTATTCAAATGTAATGTCAACCGACGTCTCCAGATGCCCTGATCTATCCCCCTAACCTTCTCTTCATCCTTTCCTCTATCACTCCTATTCGCTCTCTAGCTCCAACTCTCTGTAACCCCTGGTGGCTTCCCGCCTTGCTTGGAGGGAAACGCTTAAAAAATATATAAAATAACCCCAACCTATGATCATAAAGTAGATATTGAGGTTGATCCTAGCGACCTCTCCCTCTCCCGCTGTCACCAACTCTAGATCTTTACCTAGATGAGGCGTCTTTTTGTGTAGGCTTGTCCCTTTTCGTCGACTGCTATGTAAATTAAATTCCAAATCCCTGATTCCGAGACAAATTGTCCAGGACTGAAGAGGTCTGGCACAAGGTTTCACCGGTTTGAAATAGGCTATACCAACATGATGTAATTTTGGATTTTTTACGATATATATATATATATATATATATATATATATATATATATATATATATATATATATACATACATACATATATATATATATATATATATATATTATTTTTTGGACAAAGTCCGACAATTATTTTTTAGACATTTTTTTATTATTTATACGTTTTTTTATTTACATTATTCGGACTATTGTCCTCATCTTTGTCGCCATATTTATCACCGTTTTTCAATATGAATTGTACGCTCCGGCCTTTTCAGGTAACAGGAATGTCGATACGAACCCTTTATTTCGCTCACCGGAGTAGACTGGGGAATTAATAGGAGATAACTGACATCCATTAAATATGGCACGTGGAACTAGAACAGTTTACCCCAGTGAGCGAAATAAAGTGTTTCAGTTCGACATTCCAACCATCTGAAGAAGGGCGGAGCGTACAACGGCCGAAACGTTGTAATAAATATGGCGATAAAGATGAGGACAATAGTCCGAATAATGTAAATAGTGTACATAATACCTCATCTCATAAATATAGACAAATACTGAAGAAGACCGGAGCGTACAACGGCCGATATATAATAAATATGGCGATGAAGATGAGGACAATAGTCCGAATAATGTAAATAGTTTACATAATGCCTCATCTCAGAAATATCGACAGATAACATAGTATATAATATACTTATTTTCTTTGTGAATATTTTTCACAGAGAAGCTTGACTATATATTGTAAAATGTATAGTTACTTGTCAGTGTATTCATTTATTGATTCCATCCCATAATTTATCGAGTAAGATTTTAGAAGTATAAAGTACACCCTAAGATGTACTTTTCATGTTTAATGATTCATTCCTTTTGACGTTCTGGGGAAAGGTTAAATTTCAAGTTACAAGTGTGCTTCCTTTGTATTTAATTATTTATATTTTCATTGTAGTTTTTGCTTTTCTTGTGAGGCGAACAATTGCTTTGGAAATGTCATGGGTAAGTTACATATCCTGCAATATCAGAAGAGAATTTCTAAATTAAAAGACATGACATTTGATAAAGTTTGGCTCTCTTATTAACTGACGGGTAAGGATCATTATCAATTGGCACAATGAGGTTTGCACATTTAAAGGCATGTGAAAACATTTCAAAATTCAAAAATGAAAAGAATGCATATTTATGAACGGGGCAACAAACAGAAAATGAAGTCAAAAAGGTCGAAAGAAAAGAAATTGGCAAATACAACATGATTATTAAATTTTGATTACGGTTTATTTCAAAGTTCATGTTTCATTAGATGTCGACCATTAATATTTAGGCTTGACAAGTATTTACTTCCATCTTCATTTTTTATTAGCGGAAGCATTTTCAACTATTATTATTAATTTTCGGTTGGTATTTACTTTCATCTTCATTTTTTATTACATGAAGCATTGTCAAATATTATTATTGATTTTTCGATTGGTATTTAATTTCATCTTAATTTTTTATTCGATGTATCATTGTCAACCATTATTATTAATTTTCCATTGGTATTTACTTTCATCTTCATTTTTAATAGATGAAGCATTGTCAACTATTATTATTAATTCTCGATTGGTATTTAATTTCATCTTAATTTTTTATTAGATGAAGCATTGTCAACTATTATTATTAATTTTTCGATTGGTATTTAATTTCATCTTCATTTTTTATTACATGAAGCATTGTCAACCATTATTATTAATTTTCGATTTGTAGTTACTTTCATCTTCATTTTTAATAGATGAAGCATTGTCAATTATTATTATCAATTCTCGATTGGTATTTAATTTCATCTTAATTTTTTATTAGATGAAGCATTGTCAACTATTATTATTAATTTTTCGATTGGTATTTAATTTCATCTTCATTTTTTATTACATGAAGCATTGTCAACCATTATTATTAATTTTCGATTTGTAGTTACTTTTATCTTCATTTTTAATAGATGAATCATTGTCAAACATTATTATTAATTTTCGATTTGTAGTTACTTTCATCTTCATTTTTTATTACATGAAGCATTGTCAACCATTATTATTAATTTTCGATTTGTAGTTACTTTCATCTTCCTTTTTAATAGATGAAGCATTGTCAATTATTATTATCAATTCTCGATTGGTATTTAATTTCATCTTAATTTTTTATTAGATGAAGCATTGTCAACTATTATTATTAATTTTTCGATTGGTATTTAATTTCATCTTCATTTTTTATTACATGAAGCATTGTCAACCATTATTATTAATTTTCGATTGGTATTTAATTTCATCTTAATTTTTTATTAGATGAAGCATGTCAGCCATTATTATTAATTTTCGATTTGTATTTACTTTCATGTTCATTTTTTATTCGATGAATCATTGTCAACCATTATTATTTATTTTCGATTAGTATTTACTTTTATCTTCATTTTTTTTATTAGTCGTAGCATTGTCAACTATTATTATTAATTTTCGATTGGTAGTTACTTTCATCTTCATTTTTTATTACATGAAACATTGTCAACCATTGTTATAAATTTTCGATTTGTAGTTACTTTCATCTTCATTTTTTAATAGATGACGCACTGTCAACCATTATTATTAATTTTCTATTGGTATTTACTTTCATGTTCATTTTTTATTCGATGAATCATTGTCAGCCATTATTATTAATTTTTTACTTGTATTTGATTAAAAGTTCATTTTTTTAGATGAACATCTTCATGAAAATGACCCAAATAGATTTTTACGTGTCATATTTGCTTTCAGTTGTGCTGGCATGTCAGTGGACGTAATCACCTGATTGGATACTTATTTTGCAAACGTCTTAACTATAGCTCCCTCTCTCTCTCTCTCTCTCACTCTCTATCTATCTCTGTCTCTCTCTTGATTTCTCTCTATCTCTCTCGCACTATCTAGCTATTTCTCTCTCACTCTTTGTTGATTATTCTGAACATTCTGCAATTCGCTTATTAAATAACGAACGCATTTGAATTCGGAAAATTGAATTAGTAAGCAATTTTATTGAATGTCCAGTTTTATATCCGCAATTCGAAGAGTCGATTGTATCAATGGATTGCGTTAGCAAAGAAATATGATCGAGGCATTTTGAACAAATTGATCAACATAATGTCGATCAATACTGGATTATTTATTATTTTATGGCATATCCGACAGAAACATTTTCTTAAATTACGGATTAGATTTCCATTTGAATATTGTCATAGATCTCGGCGCGTTTGTTAAAAGAACTTATTTTTGCATTTACAGATTGAATTTTGTTTGTTTTTTAAATGAAAATATAAAACGTTAATTCGCATTGAATGAAAGAAATATTATCAAAATTAAAAATCTGAAAATATGTGAAAAAATAAATGGACCCTTAAAAATGTACTTATATTCATTTATATGTGTTTTAAAGTTCTTATACAATGATAGTGTCCTGGGTAAGACGATAAGCTACATCCAGCAGCAAGGCCTCTGATCAGAAGGTTTTGAGGAACGTGGAACCATTTAATTGCTGGTGTTCCCACATCCAGCCTGACCTGGAGTGGTAGCATCTGTTAGGGTTCTAGAAAATATTCGTCCTACGACAGGAATCGAACCTGTATCCTATACGTGCCTTAACCGATTGAGCCACAGTTAGCAACGTCCATATATATATATATATATATATATGGTCAATTTTTGATTGGTTGTTGTAGTCTATTCTAACGGTTATTGGTTTGTTAATTAGTTTATTATTTACTTTATTTGGATTGATTATTTTTACTTGTAGTTTATGTATTTATTTTTATTCTTATTTCTTTTATTTCGTATATACTAAAGGGAGTGGTTTGTTAATTTCTTTATTATTTGTTTGGGTTAATTTATTTTACTATTTTTTTATATTATTTTGTTTATTTTTATTTATTCTTTTCAGTGTTAGATTTTTAAGTAACGTAGTAAAAATTTGTTTTCATGTCTGCATTTTGAGATGAGCACAGATGGTTTATTTAGTAATTTATTTTGGTCTGGGAAGGTAATAATAGCTATTTTTTCTCCAGGCAAAGTTTGCAGGTTTTGGATGGAATGTTGTACGCTGATGATCTTTTCTTTATTTTTCATGATATTTTTGGTGCTATTTGCGTTTTTTTTTAAATTTCCCAGATATACTTAGAAAGCATTGTGCTCTTCACGTATTTACTATTAGTGAAGGATGTCTTGTGTGCATAGTTTCTTTGTTTACAGGATCCTTCAGTTACTCCTATATATAATTTTTTTCTTTATTATCTGGTGATTTTACCGTGGCTCAGTATATTACGTTGCTTTATAAGTAATTACCGTTTAAGGGACATTCATTCTTTATTCTACAGTTACACGTGGGTTTTATTTGTTCGGGTGGTTTGTTGATAGTTTTCCTGTTGTGCTTTATTATTATTTGTGCCATGTTCCCTCATACAACTGTAGCCGATTTTTACAGTGTATTTATTGAATATTTTGTGTAGAGTGATTGATACCTTGAAGTGTTTGTTTAGGAGTTTGAGGAATATTTTACCTACGTTTGTTTTTACGTTTTTGCTATATGGTGGGTTGAACCATATGATATGGTCTCTTCCTGTTGGCTTTTTTCGTTGGCCTTTTTTTGTGCCACATAGTACAAAAAATGCCAATAGGAAGAGAAATATCATACAGTTTCACCGAGAATGTTTTTGGAAATAGACCCCCCACATTATGAAGGATTGTAAATTTGAGAACGTTCATGAATATTCTGGTTGAAAGGTCAGTCAAAAAATGTGGAGGACATAAAGTGCCGTCATTCGAAGTCTGGCAAAAAGTAAAGTGAGCGAGTAATATCGTAATCGTTTTTTTTTCTTTTCAAATGAATATTATCTAAATTGTGGTTCGATTATTATGGTATTAGATTTCGTTTGATTTACAACATATTTGAGGTCGTGTATGTTAGCTTGGGTAAGTGTATGGACGAAATGATCATCTGTATGAGGTAAATCGTTTCGATTTCATTAACTGTAATTCACCCATATGCTCTATAATAAAAATTATATTGAGCTCTCTTTTGTGGATCAGTTTTATTATTTTATATTAATATGATCTACTTGGATTACGTATGGATTTTTTCCCTATATGTAGGTTTATATATATATATATATATATATATATATATATATATATATATATATATATATATATATATATAGGAATACATACATACACACACACACACACACACACACACACACACACATATATATATATATATATATATATACATATATATATATATGTGCATATATATATACATATATATATATATATGAGATATTTACTAACATACATAATTTTATTTATGTATATATATTTATATGTTAATATACGTATCTATCTATCTATCTATCTATCTATATATATATATATATATATATATATATATATATATATATATATATATCCACGACCGCTGTGACGTTAGTGTCCTTTGTCGGGTGCCGAGACGCATGCATATTCATACGGACCAAGGACAAAAATTAACCAATCCCCGGTCACGCCGGTGTCGAATTTGGAATCCCCGAGATGTAACGCGTTATCCAATTTAATTCAATCTTCTTTTTTACATAGGTGTTGATAGGTTACATTTATGTCGGTGTCCATTTTTAACCGTCGAGTTTATCTCTACCCGATTCAACCACAACCACCTTATACCTTACATATAAGTGAATTACAATTAATGCAATCCAAACAATTTACCTCATACAGATGATCATTTCGTCCATGAGAAAGTAGTTTATCCTTGCATGCATCAATGGAAATACATTTTCTAAAATGAATAAAACTTTTCTTCAAAGGAAATTTGAAAGGAAAAGAAAAGAAAGAAGAAAAAAGCAAAAAAAGGAAAGAATAAAAGGAGAATTGGCCTATAATAGACGAAGGAGTTATATAGATGAAGAGGGTAAAAGAAAAACAGAAAGAAAGAAAAAAAGGAAAGAAAAAGAAAGAGGGAAAGGAGAAAGGAAATATTTATAGAACACAAGAGAATAGAAAAGAAAGTAACAAAGAAGTTCATTCGTAAGATCGACAGATAAAAGTACAAATTACAAAAGATTACTGAATAAACGATTTATTATAAATCATGAAAGGCTAAAAACCTGGTCTTTTATCAAATATTCAATTTTACTCTGACTTTTAACCAAAGTCTTTTCTCTGAATGATACAAATTTTTTTTTGCTAAAATTCCTTGGGTTCAGACCAAGATTTTTGCTTCTAATGATACACGCCTGGCTGCTCTGCCAACTTTCGTAACAGGCAAAAATGGTAAAAAAAAACAACAAAAAAAATTTTCTCCTGCCATCTCAACTGATATAACTCGGTCGCTTTATTTTTATTCCTCTGTCGTAAGAAATTAATAACCTGTTCCTGTGATAGATGTGAAACCCGACTTAATTGAAAGATCTCTGCCAGTATTTTGCTTTCTGGACTTCACTTATATAATCGGAATTCTGCCACAGCTGATAATACACTGGAAAAGTAAATTGAAATGATTCCATCACTTATTCCCACACGTATTTTCTTTATTGCTATCTTCAATGTAACGTTTCAACCAGTTTCTAGAGCATCCTCAAGTCCTGCTTATGATGATAAACTCCATCCGGCAGAAAGGCCGCCTGATCGGGATATTGGAGGCTTTGAAGAGCATGAAACCAACGTTTAACTTTGGTTGTTCCCAGATCCAGCCTGACCCTGGGTAGGCAAACCAGTTAGTCCCAGCTATGAGAAAATAGTAAACAGCCAAATAAAAGCAAAGCACGATGAAAGTATAAACATACATTTTATAGTAAAAGTACCAACAATATATTTTTATATTAAAAAAAAAATTACCAGGAGTACATTTTAACAGCAGAATAATCAGTCATGTTATATAGCAGAATTACCAACAATACATTTTATAGAAAAATGACCAACAATACATTTCTATGCTTGGTCGGCTCAGGAGATTTTTGTGGCCGAATACAATATGAGAACCAGTAACAATGAGTACCAGAGAAAAGTGATAATAACAACAAAAATTGCAATATGAGCTCTGGTAAAAACAAGAAATGATAACAGCAAAAATTGCAATATAAGCAATATATAGACAGATGTCCTCAAGGACACACTGTGTAAAGGCGTTAGTTAGATCCAGTGACAGGACCCAAAGAGTGTGAGTTCAATAACCGGATAAGGCAGAGGAGAACTTTGAGAGGGGAATTAACAGGAGATAACTGACATCCATTAGACATGGCACGTGGAACTAGAACAGTCTACACCAGCGTGCGAAATAAACGGTTCAGTTCGATATTCCAACTACCTAAAGAAGGCCGGAGCGTACAACGGCAGAAACGCTGTAATAAATATGGTGACAAAGATGAGTACAATAGTCCGAATAATGCAAATAGTGTACATAATACCTCATCTCAGAAATATAGACAGAGATTACGGTTCATCAGTATTTTTCATAAAGTGGCACTTCTTATGGGTGGATTGGAACTATCTATGAAGGAAATGAGGGTGACCCGGCCTCGTAACACCGCCTTATAATCAGCAACATTTGTGGTAGTAACTCATTCATTTTTGGATCGTCTTTGCCTAATGAGAGATCCCTGAATGATGTTGGTAGGTATACGGTCTTCCTTTGTTGATACGCTAAGGCCCCACAGCCCTCTCAAGCACCTTTTTATAGCCAGCAGCAATGTCTCATTTGTGTTCATATAATCTTTTATTTAAATTGCTTGAGATTCCTCCGATATGATTTTGTGGCCGTTTTTCAATTTTGTAATATTTTATGAGCGTTTTGTTTTGAATTGAATACAAAACAATTAGGGTACTGAAGACGCTTTAAAATGTTTTCAATGTATTTCTCCTCTTCATGTTAATATTGAGGGCTGCAAATTGTGTGTGCTCTTAATTAGAACCCGATGATTATATCGGATTTAATTTTGTTTTGATGAGAATAGAAATTTATTAAGCTGTTTTTGATGGTTGATTTCAGGTGGACAAGTTTTTTTACTCTTTAAACTTTGGGTCAAGTCACCCAAGGTTTAATAGTTCGGAAGGAGTTGTGACCTGGCTACAGCAGAGGAGACCAAAAACATTGAGTGATGAGTTAAAGGGAGATAACTGATACTGAGACACCCAGAAGAGGCATGGCAGGTGGAACTAGAACAATCTAACCAGTTGGACGAAACAAAGGGTTCGGTTCGAGAATCCAATCACCTGACAAAGGCCGATAGAACGGTTGAAATGTCGTGAATATGGCAACAACGATGAGGACAACAGTCCAAACAATTTAAATAGTGTAAATAAAATTATGTTTATCTATTTTGCACAATGTCGGACATCAATGGCATTATTAGATTATAGGGTCGTTGAGTGTCTTTCCTTCACATTGCACCCAATGCATAGTAGCCTAATGAATTTGTGTGTATAGCCGTTGGAATGCCATTGGTTTCTCTGCGTAATCATGCGTCATTCGTTCGGTGGAACCTTTCGTCTTAATCAAAGTTTTTCTCGTCAGTGCGTTCCAGACTCTTGATATTTCAGCTTGATCAACAAATGCTTTGCGCGTATCAGATGCTTATCTTTTGTCTTTCTTGATATAAATTGTCTTTTTTGCATCACATATAAATTGTACTGAAGGTCAGTCCTCATGCACCATTCTTCCGATAGAATTCTTTGGAACCTTGAGCTCAATCGCAATGACCTTCTGAGGTTCTTATCAATAATTTTCTGCACCTTTCTAACACATTTGTGTGTTCTGATGGAAATTAGCAGGCTTAGAAAAAGTTTTACCTTTGGTTTCTGCTGTAGAATCTTCGTCAGTGGCTTCAGGTTCTTTGCAAACTTTGGCAACAAACGACTGTTCTACTTTCAGAAAGCGACTAATCTCTAAACAACTATTCTCTGCCTTTAAGGCAACGATTACAGCTTGCAGTTTTATTTGCTGAGTATGCTTGATGTTTGTCTTGTAAAGAAACGTTAATCTGAACAAGTTAGAAAATAGAGTTAATAAGAGATGTTTTCTTCAACGAAGTGAGTAACCCATTTTTTTTCATTTAAAAGAACTTTTTTATCTTCCATCAGTATGGCTGATGCTAACCACCCGTGTGGGACTCATTGCACCATCTTGGATTAACGTTTTAATCTATCATGAATTGGAAAGAGTATATTGATTCAATTGCTAATTCTGCAGGTAAGAAAGTTGGTTCACTATGTCGTGCTAGACAATCTATCTTAGATAGTTACAAGTTTACCATTCCTATGTAAAGAATCTGCAATGTTATTGGTCCTAACCTGGCATCTCCACTTCAGCGTCTTTCGTAACTCCCCTGTATCTTTTCTGTAAATACTTTCTTAGTAATTGTTCTGAAGAACTTTCTTCTATGGCATCTAGACTTTATGAATTAAATAGATTGGCGGCAAAGTCTCATCCTTTTACAGTTGAAATGGCTAGATGTAACCGTAAGTTCTATGCTAATATCTTCTTCTTTCGCACTTCTCGATTGTGGAACTCTCTTCCGGTTTCTTGCTTCCCAATCAACTTTGATCTTCAAAAATTTAAATGCAATGTTAATCGTTATCTACTGTCTACTGGAAGCTTTTCTTCGTATAAATAGTGAGACATCGTAATGGACAAAAGAACTGTCATTTATTACCCTCTCTCCTTAAGAGTTTTTTTTTCCTTATATTCTCTGACATTGGGGTGAAAGGATTAAATGCTCTCCACAACTTATGTAGCTCTAAGTATTTGCTGACCCTTTACCTTTCTTGTTCTGTCATCTGTAGGCTTCTTCCTTTATGTGTCAAGTCTCTCGGGGACGTAGGCGATTATGGTTGCTCACAACTTCCGGTCTTTTCTGGTTCTAATTAACTCTTGATCCCATCCTTCTTTGTACTTGTTTTGCAAACGATTTACCAAAGCTGGATAAGTATTTTACGAGCATGTTACTAGTTGTCACTCTTTGTTTCTTTTGCCCTTACGATGTCTCACTATTTATACGCAGAAAAGATTCGAGATGAATATTGAAAAATAATAAGTAAGAATGTCGGCTTCATTTCAGACAATTCGACAGAAAAATTAAATTTCTGTTTGTTTTTCAATTTGTCCGCAAATGATGAGCTATTTGTCAATCGGTTTCAGTCATAATCAATAATCAATATTTTCATGCTGACTACAAAATATTTTAATTTCTTTTTCAAGATGAATATTATTTACGCTATTTATATTCAGACTATTATCCTCATCTTTTTTGTTGTCATCCCAATGTTTTAGTTGCATTTCAATCCTCGATCTCGTCGGATTTTGTCTAAAACTGGGAAAGGGCGCGATGCATGCTCACAAAAGTAATGATGAAAGACATAATTCGAGAAATAAGAACGCCCCATGTTATATATTTTATCTGACGGCAATAAATATGTTCGTATACATCTGGTGGAGTCGATACACTCTACAGATCAATTCTACTTTCTGTGTTGATCTCACAATACTTCTTTTTTCTACTCCCGTAGATCTTTGACTGATTATGTTCGTTTTTATGAGTTTTTGGACTTCCGGTTTTAACCTGCTGACTACTTCCGTTGCTGCTACTGTTGAATCGCTTAAAGTAAGGAAGCCCCCACGTGTCAAATTGCAAACAAGCATGGTAGCTATTAAAGTATTTCCCCACCGCTGAGCAGAACCTAAATTGACTCTGTTTTACAATATTGATAATCATAACAATTTATCTTTTAGCATCTACTTTTTTTCTTATTATTTTACCATCTATTTCTTCATATTTTTCATTTGTAATTTGGGAATACTTTTTCTTCTTCTTCTTCTTCTGATTATTATTATTATTATTATTATTAGTAGTAGTAGTAGTAGTAGTAGTGTGCTGTAACCTAGAAACGGTTACTGAATGAGGAATAACCAAAACGGAGGTTGGAAATGAAATGATAATCTTTATAACATCAACAAAATACAATACTCGCCAGCGGTGTGAAGTAGGTAAACAACTGCTAGTGGTGGACTACTTATACAGCATATTACCCAACTTACAATAGTGTCCAACATATTTATGAGGATTGAGACATACCCATTAGTGTTCATAGATACAGTATATAACAGAAAGAAAGAAAGAATATATGAAGAATGGTAATTTATGAATATGAAGAAGATTTTTTTTCAGAAGATAAATTTGAAGAAAGAGGAAATAAAGAAGAAGAAGAAGAAGAAGAAGAAGAAATTCAAAATATAAGGAAATAGATGGTGAACATGAATATGAAGAAGAAGAAGAAAATATGAATGGTGAACATGAATATGAAAGAAGAAGAAGAAGTATATTGAAAAGATGAATGTTTAGAAAGAAAATCTATATTTGTTGTAACCTAGAAAGGGTTACTGAATGAGGAATAACTAAAACGGAGGTTCGAAATGAAATGGTAATCTTTAAAATACAATACACGCCAGCGGCGTGAAGTAAGTAAACCACTGAAAGTGGTGGACTACTTATACAGCATATTACCCCCACTTACAATAGTGTCCAACGTATTTATGAGGATTGGGATATACCCATTAGTGTTCATTTGTACGGTATATAACACTATCAATCTCAGTTTGTTCATATCTATCTATCTATCTATCTATCTATCTATCTATCTATCTATCTGGCTGGCTGCCTGCCTGCCTGTTGTAATCTAGAAAGAGTTACTGAATGAGGAATAACCAAAACGGAGGATGGAAATGAAATGGTAATCTTTATAACATCAACAAAGTACAATACTCGACTACAGCATATTACCTCCACTTACAATAGTGTCCAACGTATTTATGAGTATTGGATCATATGCATTAGTGTTCATAGATACGGTATATAACAGAACAGTTTTGAAAAAAAAAGTCGCACATATTTTACATAGATAGATAGATAATTCTTCATATTTCGGCCATATTGGAAGATTTATATCGTATATCTTTCTTTATTTCAAGCGAAATTTTCCTGATTTTTTTTTATTAGAAAAGTTTTATAAATACAAACCGACAGTTAAACTGGCTGCTCGGCCAATGGATACCAAATGTCACAATAAAAATTACAGAAGTGAACAGATACAACACTTTGATCGCAGCCAATTGGCCAGTTACTGAAGGCCAATTTAACTTGAGTCGAACTGCTGCTCGATCAATGAACCCCAAACGATTCGTCAAGAGAAATGAGCTAATTATTACCATTCCAATTAACATCATAAACCTAGCATGAAGGGGCTTCCTCGACGTGGTGTAATGGTTAGCGATCTTGTCTTAATTACTACTGATTAGTGAGTTAGAACCTTAGTCAAAATCCCATATTTTCGGTCTTGTGCCACATCTAGGCTAATCTCAGTAAAATCACCATATACCTGGCTTGATGCATCCAAATAAAAACAAATTACGTATATTAGAGAGACATAAATAATTTTAAGGCATCCAAGCAATTAGTCCACCGAATCGTCCATATGCAACATTGAAATGTAGGCATCTGATGTCTTTTGTGCGCATGCGTCTTATGTAGAAATCTCTGCCGGTCAATATTTCAATAGTTAGACGAACCGTAACTTAGCAGGATTTTCATCTTTAATGAGCAACGATTTCACTTTCAATAAAATCAATTGCTCGTATTTTTATTGATTTATTAATAAGCGATGAGTTACTGGCTTTTCAAAATAGATTTTCCATATGAATGCTTGTTTAGACAAAATTTCGAATCGTAAATCGTTGCGGGAAACACACGCAAGAAAGCGTGCCTTCTCCCAAACTGACATTGCATTTGGTGTCTGTGTTTTTTTATGTTTCCACACACACACACACACAGATATATATATATATATATATATATATATATATATATATATATATATATATATATATATATATATATATATATATATATATATATAAATTAATATAAATTTCGCTCTTGGCTACTGATTTGGCGTTTGTACACATCACGTATACGTTAAAAGATTCCCCTTCTCTGCCAAATCGGTCGAGTTTCGATCCTGGTTGAAGCAATCGGATGTCTAGCGACAATTTTGATCTGTGATACAGCGAGATAGTCTGTCTGTGGATGATTATATATATATATATATATATATATATATATGATATATAATAAGGTATGCTTATGGGTTAAAGTGTTTAATACCATGGAAAGAGCGTATGTAAGTATAAAAGTGGACATTGAAGTCAACACCCAGCGGCGATAGTCTTTTTCATGCTTAACGTAATCGTCACGGTGTTGTTTTTGCTTGACTCTTTATATATTCAATTCAGTGATGCATAGTAGGTAGTCTATTGTATTGCATTGTGGGTAGTCTATTGTATTGCATTGTGGGTAATCTATTGTATTGCATTGTGGGTAGTCTATTGCATTATTCTAACGGTTACTTTGGTTGACTTTGCGTTTCGAATTATTCTAGGAGCTATTGACTGGAAATAATTGTGGATCTAAATGTAGTCTTTTGGCTATTTATATGTTTTTAGTTAACTTTTATTTATTATTGACTAGCAGTAGAGCCCGGCGTTGCCCGGGGATGTAACAGTAAGAGATAGATCAAGTATCGACCATCATAAAGACTGAAAAATAAAATTGACAAAGATTATTGTTTAAGGTTGACGGACACGCATGTCTTAATTAGTTATTTTTTTTTTACGAATTGGTCAAACCCAAACTCAAACAAAAACATTGTTTTCAATCGTTATGAGTCTACCGATTGAATAGAATTTTATTATAAACAATTGTCTTGCAAATAGAATTTTTAAAGCATTCTGAATGTAAAAATAAAGAAACGAACACACACACACACACACACACACACACACAACCAACCTGTATAATAAGTATAACTCGATAAATCGATATTAATAAATATAACTCGATATGAGTTGTCCCCTTTTCATTAATGCCTCTTAATCATGTTTTCAAATTGATTTCGTGCAAAAAACAGTTGTGTTTTTTCCAATTTTTTTGGCGCTAAAATCAGAACCACCGCAAGGTAATTTTACGTAGTCCTGTGAAGTTTTGTTGAAATCGGTTGAAAAATGTAGGAAAACCGATCCAATATATAAACGTACACACACACACACACACACGCACACACACACACACACACACACACACACACAATCTGCGTTTTATAATAAGTAAGATTATTTTATCGCTCGTTGTTATTACTACGTATTTTTGTGTTTATCTGCGCGTAGGTGATTTGTTAATTTGTTTATTATTTACTTAGTTTATTTACTTATTTGATTGGATTAATTTCTTTTACTTATTTTCTTTATTTATTTTATTATTTATTTATTTTCGTTTATTTTTTTCATTTTCAGTTTTTAATTTTAAGATGTGTCGTGATCGTTTATTTAGTTCTTTGTTTTTCTTTCCAGGCAGATTGTACAGTTTTGGGATTGATTATGTAGTCTGATGCTCTTTGCTATATTTTCATTGATATTATGGTATGATTTGATTTTTGTTTTTAATCTCCCAGATATGTTTAGAAAGGGTTGTGCTGTCCGCAAATTTACTATATGTAAAGAATGTTTTGTGTACATAGTTTCTTTCTTGAATTCATTCCAATCTCACCACTAATATATATATATATATATATAAGTGAACATTGAAGTCAACACTCAGAGGCGACAGGCTGTTTTATCCTGGACGCCGTTTAGGCCGGTGTTTTACGATTGAAATTTAGCATGAAACATCCTGTTGACTTCAATGTTCTTTTATATTTATATTTACATACGCTCTATCTCAGATATTGAGCAAAAATCCCATAAATATAGAACACGTTAAATGTATATATTTTTTTTTATACATATATATATATATATATATATATATATATATATATATATATATATATATATATATATGTTCCATTTCACTCAAACTAGGCGGTAGTGCCACTAACACATAAATTTTACAGAGAAAATACTAAGAGTAAAGAGGGGTGTTTTTTTCAAGGATAACGAGAAGGAGGATATCAAAATCAAGGCATCAGAAGATGTCGATTGACCTTATAGCTATCAGGGGAACAAGTAAGAGGAAGGGAGTTCCACTGTCGGAAAGTGCGAGAGAAGAAGAGACAGTTACATTTAATTGTTTCGACAGTGAAAGGGTGGGACCGAGATGCCAACCCAGTAACACGCTTAAGTCCATGCAGTTGGGGCACCAGTGAAAATATCTCGTCAAAAAACAAGTTGCCATATAAAATATTTTTATATATAAAGATAGAGGAGATATAACGTCAAGCCTTTAAAATTTAAGTGACTGTCGTCAAATAATGCCCGGCCAGGACCTATCAAATTGCATATCCGTCTTTGGATTTTGTCAAGAACCTCTGCGTGAACAGTGGGGGTACTCGACCTTATATGGTAACAGTATTTAATGCAAAGAAGAATACATAGAATAACATTTTATATATAGATTTATTTTATTGATTCAATAAAAAAAATGTTCCAAATAAGGTCAATGGAAACCGTGAGACCAAGAAGACGTAGAGAGACGCTCTCGTGAAACTGAGCATCAGCCATGCAGATAGGAGGCAGGGAGGGTCCTCTTATGGTAGTTAAATGAGAGCAGTTTTGTTTTGATGGCATTAAAGTTTATAAGCCATTTCCTGCCCACGGTCATCTGCATCTTAACTGAATATAGGTGTTGTAATAATAATAGTAATATTATCCGTTTTAATGAAACACCCGTCATTCATTGATGCTATGTTAATACCATTCAACGAAACAGAAGGATCTTTTTTTTTTAGGATTATGGGCGGTGTCTCTAATTGTGCGTAAATGATTAAAGTTATGCTTTGAGGCATTAAAGTTTATAAATATTTCCTGACCCAGTAACCACAGATTAGAGCTCATTTTTCGAGACCAACGTCCAGGTTAACTTTGTTTTTATCATGACAGATATTATAGCTTATATACTTTTTTCATTGATTATTAACCTCGAAGACTTTTGAAAAAGAGTTTTCAAATCTGACTGACAAGATTAAGTTAGATGGGTCATTGGTTCTCCATAAATCTTTTCTTATAATAAGACTTCCAACAGGCTTATTTCCCAACATATATATGATAAAAAATTTAAATAAATATATTTTAACCGTTGATAATTTTTATATAAAATCACATATCACAGATTAATATTTAATGAACAAAATCAAACGAATCGATGTCAACCTAATTCAATAAGATAAAAGTTTTAGTAGAATAAAAAAAACTTAATAAATATAAAATGGATTAAATTTTCAATGTACTGTCTATTAGATTTTTCCAATCGACTGTTTCATAGAAAATACCCAAAACTCCACCAATTTTCAAATTAATTTCTTCGTAGACATTTAGATATTTATCAAACCTTAACCTCCCAAATATTGCACGTTAAAGTAACGCAAATTAACAGCGTCTAAAAATTTGAATGAAACCTGTCGTGTAATTGATTGGGGTTGATTGTTTTCTTCCTTTAATGTCGTTCTTCTCATTCACCCCTTAGCCATCTATATCTAGAGACGAGACACGTTAAATTTGAGCAACATCTAGCCGACACACTGGGGTTAAAATAAAAAATTGAAATGATACATATGACACACTCATATCCTCTCCCACCTCACTTCCTCACTTCGTTAATTTGACGTTTACTTGATGAGATCCGTCAAAACAAATATGTATTTTTTTTTTTGATTTTTCATTTCAACTTTTGGAAGTAAAATCTGATGATCCAGAAAAGGGTTAAAAGGTTATGGTGAAATAGCTTATTACATGGAATCTTAACGGGTTCTGTTTTTTTATTCAAACATATCTGCTCTGAATTTTACATTGAGCTTTCTGGATATCATCCTCCTCATCAAGAGACCCATATTACTTACCTAAGTTTGCATAAACTATATATATATATATATATATATATATATATATATATATATATATATATATATATATATTTAAACAAAAAACACATTTTCCTGATACTGCGTTTCTACCAATTAGGTATTGTTTGTCAGTAAATATTTTTTAATTATTTATCAATATTTTTTCATTGGTATAAAAGACAGAAATGTTAATTTTTCTAAATATTGTCTGTTTTAAATTATTAAATTTTCGTTTGTTTTTTTTTTTTTTTTTTTTTTTTTCAAATTAAAATGTGGGATTTTCATTGTCAAAGATTTTTTTTGTCTTCGAATTAAATAATATATATATATATATATATATATATATATATATATATATATTATAAAGAAGTAAATCTATATTTTTTTTGTTTTATTGAAATTTTATTTAAGTTTCCACATGTCCTCCATCATTAGCAATACAATTTATAATAGGATTTTGCAGTTCACGGAAAACAAATTGCCAAATGATTTACAGTAATGCCTGAAATCACATTAGTTATTTTAGCTATACTTAAAACTAGGTACATTAAACTTTATAACATTTTTTTAAGATTATTTTTATCGCAAATACAAAAAAAAAACATAAATTTTTTAAGTGCACATGAACTTTATGGACACATACATTATATATATATATATATATATATATATATATATATATATATATATATATTTTAAAATTATTTTATATTAAAAAAATGTAAAATTTCTACATAATCTTATGAATTGAATGAAACACCACTGCAAAAAGTAGAGATTTTTTAAATTTTTTAATATCCCAAAATAAATAATATTGCTTTACTATGCATTGAGGTCTCTTTTAAATTAAATGTTTGAAAGTTGGAAATTTGATCTATTCCTCCTTTTTTATAAAAAGGAAAATATATATATATATATATATAT
This sequence comes from Acanthosepion pharaonis, assembly GCA_903632075.3. Taxonomy (NCBI): domain Eukaryota; kingdom Metazoa; phylum Mollusca; class Cephalopoda; order Sepiida; family Sepiidae; genus Acanthosepion; species Acanthosepion pharaonis. The sequence goes on along the minus strand of CAHIKZ030003313.1, from coordinate 30,158 downwards.
ATATATAAATGTATGTATGTATATATATATATATATATATATATATATATATATATATATATATATATATATATATATATATATATATATATATATATATATATATATATATATATATATATATATATATATATATATATATATATATATATATATATATACTGCGTGCCAAATTATTATCGAGATAACTTTTTTTCTAATATTTCAAAAACCAATGTCCAATCAATTCACACAAAATTTTCACACAATGTTGGCAACACTGACCTGCGCAATCACTGAAATTTTCATTACTAATCTGCGCAATGTAAACAAACTGGCGCCATATTTGTTATCAGCACGGTGATTTGAGCGCCCAAATTATTAGAAAAGTGTAAGAATTTAGTGAAAAGATGGGCCGTAAAATCAGTTTAAGTGATGCTGAAAAAAAAGACTATCACCTCAGAACTCTCAAAAGGTAAATCTACCCTAGAAATTTCTAAAATGATAGGGAGGTGTCATCAAACACTGAAAAAGTTCACCGCCGACCCTACACAAGTACGCAAAAGGGCAGATAAAGGCAAGCCGAGGGTTTTTTCACGTCGTCTCATGTCACAACTTAAACGAGAGGCCACGAATAACCCTGGACTTACCAGTCAAGAGCTTTTCAGTCGCATTGGGGATCCTACTGTGTCTAAAAGTACTCGGTGTCGGTATCTTAGGGAAATAGCAACAACAGTCAAACCTGTATCGAAGAATCCGTTGACGAGAAATCACATTCAAAATCGATTGAAATGGGCCGAGGACAATATGAAGATTGACTTCTCTAAAGTTTTGTTCACAGACGAAACTCGAGCAACACTTGATGGGCCAGATAGATGGTGCAAAAGCTGGGTAATGAACGGACAGAATCGCCATCAGAGTTTGAGACGCCAGCAAGGCGGTGGAGGCATAATGATCTGGGGTGGTATCATTGGAAAAACATTAGTGGGCCCATGGAGAGTACCAGATTGCCTCAAAATGAATGCTGATGCATACATAGCGTTTGTGAAGGAGCATCTTGAACCGTGGATGAAAAGGCTAAGAGTTGCCTTCAGAAGGGCCATTGTTTTTTATGCAAGATAATACTCCCTCACACGCTGCTCACAAGACTACTGAATATTTGAAACAGTTAGGCTTCGATGGACTTCGAAAAATTAAGTGTCCAGCAAATTCTTCGTATTTGAACCCAATCGAAAACCTTTGGAGCATCATGAAGGAAGACTGTACGCCAACGGACGACAATTCAGGAGCAACGCTGAGTTGTGGGAAGCAATTCTTGACATATCTCGCGGCATTACAGCAGATGACATCCTACAATTAACAAATTCTATGGATCGTCGACTTTTCAAGTAATTTCAAAACAGGGAAAGCACATTCCCTATTAATTTGTTTAAAACTGTGCCTTTGTTTGTATCTGTTATTATTTGTTTGATTATCTTATTTATTAGCTTCTTTTTTGATCATAAACATTCACGTGCAACATTAATAAACGTTTTGTTTGCTCAATTCTGGGAATTTTACTAAACCTTTCTAATAATTTGGCACGCTCAAATCACCGTGCTGATAACAAATATGGCGCCAGTTTGTTTACATTGCGCAGATCAGTACGAAAATTTCAGTGATTGCGCATCTCAGTGTTGCCAACATTGTGTGAAAATTTTGTGAAATTGATTGGACGGTTTTTGAAATATTAGAAAAAAGTTATCTCGATAATAATTTGACACGCAGTGTATATATATATATATATATATATATATATATATATATATATATATATATATATATATATATATATATATATTTATATTTATGCTACCAGCAAGCAGAAATATTTCTCCTCCCGATGATGGCCATTTTGGTCGAAACTAGTCGAGGAATCTAAATGGAATAATAATAATAAAAAAAAACAAACAAAAAAAAAACAAAAACGAAAGAATATTAATCTACAACCCAGTGTGTCTAAGGATTTTAATTTTTTTATTTTCTTATTGTTCCATATATATATATATATATATATATATATATATATATATGGTGAGTTTGAAATTTATATAACAAAAAAACCGAAAAGAACAGAAATTTGTTGTGGAGATGGTCTTCTTCTGTCAAGAAGTGACAATCACCATATATATATATATATATATATATATATATGTGTGTGTGTGTGTGTGTGATTAACAGTGCAAACGACATTTGTAAAAAGACTTCTATTTTTTTTTAAATGTTCTTTACTGGTAGGCAATTTTGTAACGTAACTTAAAGATAGACATGTCAAACTGTTGTCAATCATTTTTTTCTTTGTCTTCTTAAACTGCCTTCTTCTCTAAGTATTTCTTTTTATTCTTCTTCTTCTTCTTCTTCTTATTATTATTATTATTATTATTATTTACTGTGGCATGTTTACAAGATGCACAGCTGATAGATACACAGCTGGCGAGGAAAGACAAACTGCTGTGATCCGATGCAGAGTTTTATGACGTCTCGTAATTTTCTTCCCGCGTTGATTTTTGTCCTTCGTCACTTGACCCCAAAAGTTTCGAATTATCCTGATTCTGTTTTCTTTCAGTATTTGATTCGAATTAATTTCCACCGAGAAATCGAGATTCAAATATTCAGTTCCACTTGACATCCACTAGAAAGGATTTGAAGCAGCCATTTCTGACATCACTGATAAGTGTTTGAATTTATGACGTCCGTGTCGTCGATATGCCACTTCGAATCTAGCCTTAAGCAATTTCAGCTGACGGAGAATGGCTCAACAAAGTTTAATGTTCAAATTGGCAATTAAAGACGCAAGATTTTGTGTTTTACTCTTTGTAGATGTTAAACATTTTATTTAGTTTCGTTTTCGGCAACGCAACATGCACAATGGGAAGTGAAACCACTCCAAATATATTTAAATTCTGGAGCTCAGATTTATTGTTTGAAAAAAAAAGAAGAAGTTTTTGAACTGGTAAATATTTAAGATTTATTTGACATATTTTAGCTTAGAGTTACCCAATATAATACTCAAGAGACCCTCAAGGTAGAGCGCCACTGAATGATATTATTCTAAGGGCGTAAACGGAAGAAGGAAAGATGAGAATATGTCGGATAGATAAAGATTGGGTTTAGAGTTGAAGAGGTCAAAATCGTAGTGTTTGGTTTAGTTTGGTTTGGTTTACGGCAAATCAACGTAAATGGGTTATTTAATGCCGGCAAAATTTTTATTGCTGTTCTCATTTTTTTTCAAAAATATATTACTAGTAAATTTTTTTCCTTCAAAAATCTATTTCTGGTAATATTTTTTCTTCAAAAATATATGACTTGTAATATATATTAAAAAGTTTATTCGGACTATTGTCCTCATCTTTACACATTTATTTATCACAACGGTTCATCCGTTGTACGCTCGGCCCTTCTTCAGGTGGTTGGAAAATCGAACCGAACCCTTTATTTCGCTCACTGGGGTAGACTGTTCTAGTTCCACGTGCCATGTTTGATGGATGTCAGTTATCAGTTATCTCCTGCTAATTTCCCTCTGAAAGTTCTCCACTATTAAAAATATTGAACTCAAAATCTTTGGGTCCTGTCACTGGATCTAAAAAACGCCTTTTATCCACTTTGCCATGTGTCCTTGAGGGTATGAATTTCTGGGTATTGTAAACCTAATGTCCTCAGCGATCTTTTTTACCAGCGACAAAAATGAGGACAATAGTCCGAATAATGTAAATAATGTACATAATACCTCATCTCAGAAATATAGACAGACTCTGCTTGTAATATCTTTTTCTCAAAAAGTATAGCTGGTAAAATTTTTTTTTTATTTTCAAGATTGTATAGCTGGTAATATTTTAAAAAAAATGTATTGCTGTTAATGCTGTGGCGCCTCTGAACATCCATCGTAAAACTAACACCAGTGAATCGCTCCTTATAGAGTCATGCATTACCCTTTATTCTCTTACCTTTGCCTATGAAAAAACAGTCTCCTCATATGTTTGTTAATCACTTCCCCTCAAGCAAGGCAATAAAGCCACGAGGGCTCAGATGGTACCTGATTGTGAACAAAAATAAGAAAAACAAAAATGAGCGAGAACATTAGAAAACTGAATCAAGAAGACAGTAGATAATGATTAACGTTGCATCTAAATTTTTGAAGATCAATTTTGGCTGGAAAGCACGGATCCGGAACAAAAACAAGCATTATTGACGATCGAGAACAATAGAAGAGTAATTAAGAAGACAGTAGATAACAAATGATATTGCTTTAAAATTTTTGAAGATCAGATTCTGCTGGAATGCATTCAGGTGGGAGAAAGTTCCACAAGTGAGAAGTGCGATAAAAAAAAAAAAATGTTGTCCAGTATTATTCCAAAATGCCGTAGAATTTTTAACCTATATAAGAAATCATCAGTTAATTCGCGAATTAAATATAGCGCCCTATTTTGCCAAATTTGGTAAAACCTACAGTTCAATCTCGCCAATTCTACTGTTGACAATCTAGGATTGTGCTTAAATTCCTAAGGTCTAGCTACCATAACTGAAGGTTTATCTGAACAATTACTATGAAAGTATTTATAGATAAGGCACAGCGGAGTGTTGGGAAAGTGACTAAAGTCGAGATGCCTTGTCAAGACAACTAATATTGCAGATTCTTTGGATTTTATGAAGAATTTTTAAATATACAGCAGAACCATGGCAACAATATTCAAATCATTGAGTGATTTATTCAGTTTTTTTTTTATTTACGGTATTAAAGTAAGTGACAATTCCTCCTTTATTCATCTACTCAAAACACATAAATAAATAAAAAACATAAAAAATGCATTTCAATTCTTAAATAGCTTAACTTTTTCTACGAACGATAATTTTTATACATGATTAAAAAAAAACCGCATAATTATTAAACCAGAAAATGAATTGCTTGCTGACTTTCTTTTCATTTGCTTTCAGAGGCTCCGAGAATGACTTCAAGCAACTGGGTAAGACCCCACTGCTGAAAATTAGGCGGGAATACTAATATTATGAGTGTAGTCTTTTGCTTGTAGCAGTAAAATACAAAAAAAAAAAAGATAAAAAATAAAAAAAATAAAACAAGTTACTGGAATTTTAACAGACTCTAAGTCGTAGCAGAAGACTTTTCGCGTTTATTCCTGAAAATGAATTGTTAGGAAAACATGATACAGAAAACACAACAGAACATTATTCATTGTTCTATAATTATGTTTTGGTAATAACTTTAAAGACGTATTTTATTTGGTGTCCGTTAAACTGTGATATTGGCACAGTAAGACAATGTTTATGATTATGATTATGATTATTTTAAATTTTATTTATGCAGATTCTTTTTTTTTCTTAATATTTGTTTTTTAATATACCACTCAAATTCTTTTGAGGATTTAATTTTAGCAGAATGATTGCCGACACTAGTGTTTATTGGTTTTGGAATAATCAAATCCATTAATCCGACGTTTATATATTTGTTATTTCTCGAACGTTTGGAAAAAACTAATTCGTTTATCATACAGATTTTGGCGCTAAGAGAAAGGAATGTTTTTCTATTTTTAGCTGCGAGGAAATATCATCACTTTGAGACTGCTACAGGCACTTGAAAATTAAAACAGAGCAACTTGATTATTGTCTATTATTCTTCCACATTATGGTATGGTTTTATACTCAGGAGCACGAGCAGTATTTCATGTGTAGTACTCCCTAAAAATAATAAATAAATAAATCCAACATTTAAATGGATTAAACAAACAGACGATTATTAGAAGAGCCAAGTGAAATCGTTTAATCTAAACTCTGTTAATATATAAATGTTTTAAACTGGAATATATGTTCTTCTGAAATGTTGTCATTCAAATAAAAGGTCTTTATGCATATAGAAAACAAGGAGTCGATAAAACTTCTGTTTCTGTAGGTGGGCGTAAGTCAGTTGGCATGCTTAGAATATTGCTGCCAGGTATGGTCCGGTGTCTGTGCTATTTACCTTGACCTCCTTGATAAAATCTCAAAAAAGAATAAGCAACATTTTGGTCAGGATCTGGCAGCTCAGCTTTCCCTTTGCCGAAATATTCCAAACTCACTGCGGCTTTTATATGAATTTTAAGCGCAGTACTAGACTAATATCTCTCTCTCTCTTTCCAACTATCTATCTATCTATCTATCTGTATATATATATATATATATATATATATATATATATAAGTTATTGCATTCGAACACACATATTTCCGCTACATAAATACATTAATGTTTCGATGCACATAAAATTTTACCACCGCTTGATGAGGTAATTTTATAATGTTATGAACCTTCAATTCATATTTTATTCGTTCTCAAATATTTTGGCTTATATATAAACTATATATATATATATATATATATATATATATATATATATATATATATACTATATTTTATAGATTATATATTTTGGTCGGCGTTGCCCGTGCTTGATTCAAAAATCGTACGACTCATACAGCAATCGCTATCACTTGACTTAAAATATTTTCGCCCTTCCTTGCCTTTAAAGGAGTGTCCTTTGCCGTGCTGATGTTGCTACATGCCTTACTTCTTGCCTATCTCACACTGCGAATTTTTTCTAAGCTCTATACTAAACATTGAATCTGTTACGAAAAAAGAACTAAACAAAATGAACACAAAACGATCAGCTTTAAAAAAAAGGACTCGTAACTGGAAAAACCGAATGAAAAAAGAATGTTAACAACAAATACTTATTCACACCCAAGCCAGTTCTGCGGAATCAGAATTAACGTTGGGTTTAAGCAAGCGAATGAGCCAATTGGAGTAAAGTGCCATGCAGATTTAAATTTTTCCCACTTTTGACGAATGCAGCTATCGATTTTTTTTGAATGCTAGCATTCTAGTTAACATTCGTGTCAGTGAGCTGTTGGCTCTCACGCTGGCCAATAGAATTTTCCTGCCTATTCGTGGCAGCCAGCTATTGGCTCTCACTCTGGACAGTATAAAATGGCCGCAAACTACATGAAAACTGCCGTAGAAGCATGAAAAAATCGATTATTTCCACTATCGATGGCAGTTGTGAAATGGAACGTCGGTGTTGGTCTTCCCGCTAACTTGGAGCATGTGCATGTAAAGTTTGGTGCAAATCCGTCGAAAATTCCGGCCGTGCATTCGTTACATACACACACACATCCTGCCTTTATATATATATATATATATATATATATATATATATAATGAGAACGAATCAAATATAAATTCAAACATTCATAACATTAATTTAAAAATAGGACTCAATACAACAATAGAGCGATAAATCTTTATTATAGGATATTACATTCGGAAATATGTTCGAATGTAATATCCTATAATATATATATATATATATATATATATATATATATATATATATAGATAGATAGATAGATAGATAGATAGATATAGATATATGTAATTTATTTGTTCCAATGTTATTTTAATGGATACTCATATTTGAGTAGAGTCCCTGATTATATTTATTTACATCTACCGGCCTGAATATTCAAAAAATCCTGCGTCACCTTGAGGAAAACTGACGTGCCTTGACCTCTCGGCCACGTAGGACCTCCTGATGAAAACAAGCTGGAATAATGATTTTGAACACATATCTTTCCTGATTCTCGAAATATACATATTTCTATCGTATCGTAACAGCAACAAATACATTTTTCGTGCTAATACTCTTGAGAAATGTGTGAATCCTTCAATCCGACATATTTTTAATTTATTTGCTTAAACTTATCTTTCTTAATGAATCTCTCGGTAGAAATATATATATATATACTCGACTCTCCCGTCGAATTCGACGTTGTCGGACAGTCGGTTTCCTATGAACTGCCCCAGAAAAACTGACAGCCCGACAACAGCATATGAGATGGTCCCCAAAGAACCTCCGCAGATTTTGAATTCAGAGTTGTCCTTCTCCTAGACCAGTTGCCATCCAAGGCTATAGAACCCAGTCTGTCCTGCTATTTACCCAAATAAATTGTTCATCACTATTATTGATATATGTATATGCCTGTGTATGTGAAAAGGAAGAAAGCAAGATGACGTTAGTAATCCAGTTTGGGAGCAAGAAATGGAAAATTAACAGCTTAATAACGTGGTATTTTATTTAAAATGATAAAATAATTCAAGTCTCAATATATATTATGAAAATTGTATGACAAATTGGAAATACTGTTTCTTGAACCCAAAAATACTATTCTTAAAAGAGTGCTCAATAGAGAGTAGAGGAAATAAAATTTATTCGAAAATTATAACATAAATATGTTATAAAATAACTAGAAAAAAATCGCCATTTTGTTTGAACACTTCTGGTGTCTTATCAAATGATGGTGTTGAATATAGAATAAAGGGTTTCGAAAGATTCAAATCAATCAAACATCTCTCGCTAGGGGAAACGCTGTTACATAAACTGAAATGACCAATCAAAATATAAGTATAAGAGAATTCAAAAAAACTTGGCAAGGAACTTATTATTTAATGCTAGGGTTAGACTAAAATAGAATTCATTCTAACTAAGAAATATTAAATTATACTATAAAATTCAAAATTACCAATTTTAAATTTTAAATTTAATCTATATTAAGTTAAAATTATAAAATTTAAAGTAGAAACTGAGAAAAAATACTTATGTTATACTATTTATTTTGTCTTTATTGAAATTAAGTTGGAATAAACCTTAAGATCTAATGTTGCTCTGAACTCCGTGACAACATAGGTACATTTGGAGTAAAGACATGGACAGGGTAGGGTGAAATCTTGCAAAAGACAATACATACACAATCAGATTACAATACATAAACACGCAGGCATATTTAGATATATAAACACACAAAAAAGCGACGAGACAGGAAATATCTCTACAACCCTAAAAAAAACCCTACAACATACATGCACAATGAAAGGTACACACAAGTGACCATACACACAGACAACGACAAAGACACGCACATATACACACATAAATTGACAAAGACACGGCGATACACCCATCAAGAAATATTCAAGTTTGAATATATATATATATATATATATATATATATTAAGAAATGGACAAGGTCCGACAATTTATTTATTAAAGACATATTTTATGTTTAACGTTGTTATTTTAGATACAAGTATTTAACCGTAAATCCTCTGTTTATAATAAACAGTATTAAATAACGGTTCCGGCCTGAATGTTCGAAAATTTTCAAGAACGAAAATTTTCTTTCTTTGATGAAAATTTCCTCCGTCATATACGGTAAATGTTATTTAATACTGTTTATCAAAACAGAGTATTTGCTTAAATACTTGTATCTATAAAATAACAACGTTAAACATAAAATATGTCTTTAATAAATATATATATATATATATATATTCAAGTTTGAATATACATACATACATATATATATATATATATATATATATATATATATATTCCAAAAATTAAGAAATATCTAATCAGGACAGGTTGCTAAAGCTACCACTACCCAGCCTCTCCCCTCTCACCTTGCCGTTCCCCAAATTCTTGGTTGAGGAAACTGACCACTACTAACACCCACTATCTAAGCCCTACCTTTACCCCACCCCGTTGACTCACTTTCCCTCTCCACAACCAAGCTAAAGTTTGCGGCCGGTGTAGTGTCTCCATTCGTGGACCACGTTGTCATTTGGATGAGATGAACATCTCAGTGGACATGAAATAAAAAATTATAAACGAAATGGATAATTAAAGTCTCCGTCTTTTTCTTATCATTATAATGCTCTGTAATCTACATTGAGCTCTCCCTGGATTTATATTCTCCTCGGAATTCTCCCTTCCAGTCACAAACTAGCAACACCAATAGAGTATCGATAGGCTTCCATTGTTTTATCTGTAGTAAAGAGAATGTGTGGGTCTGTATTTTTCTCTCTTTTCATATATATATATATATATATATATATATATATATATATATATATATATAAAATAAAAACAGGGAGATTTAAATATCCATTTCGTTTATAATTTTGTTTCGTGAACAGCAAGATGATCTGGATAATAAATGGATAATTAAAGTCTCCTTCTTTTTCTTATCATTATAATGCTCTGTAGTCTATAATGCTCTCCCTAGATTTATATCCTCCTCGGAATTATCCCTTCCAGTCACAAATTGGTAAAACGTATATATATATATATATATATATATATATAAAAGTGAACATTGAAGTCAACACTCAGAGGCGACAGGCTGTTTCATGCTAGCCGCAATCGTCAGTGTTTACTTTTATATTGATATTTACATACTCTCTATCTCTGATATTAAGCACTTTATCCCATAAATATGGCATACCTTAAAACTATATTTCTTCATATATATATATATATATATATATATATATATATATATATATTACAGGCGGGACGGAAAGAACTGACTCAACCAAAGAGGGATTTGGGTCGGTAGGGCCAGAACTCCATAGTCCTACTTCTTTGGACAGAAGAGGAGAGGTAACTGGTCTCTCCGCATATCTACAGAGAGATGGATTGAGAGATTCTTATTAACGTTTTTATCGATTGCTAGATTTTTTTCAGTGGATCAAATTTAAACAACCTTCTTCTCTTAATCCGCCGTAAAATGTTGCTAATTAACAATTTATAATTAGGAACAACAATTAATTAATTAATTACCAGTTTACGACATCGAAACCTCACCTTTTCGTAAAATTCCATTGATAAATTTAATCGATTTTCCTTAATTATATCTCAATGGTATTTGCAGTTAATCGTCATTATTGGCTTTTCTGTTTCATACAATTTCACAGCAAATCTGAAAATATGCAATTATTAGCATTCATTATAAAAAGACACAACGTTTCGACCAAATACCCTATGCTCATCATCAGGTATCCGTTATTAGGTTCATACGGGATATCTGTTGATTACCATAATATTTATTCCCTGTGATTTTTGTTCTTGTTAAATATAATAATCAAATGTTGTCCCATATCAACCGATCTATGGTGAATGATGACCAGAAGAAGCTCCCAGAACAATACGGCTTCAATTTAACATTATCAAAACAAAAGCTAACGAGGAAAAATCCCCAAAACATGGTTAGCCTCCTCGATCTTTGAGCATATTTGTTGTCTACCCCAGATCTCACCATCTGTGTTGCTGCCTTTTTCTCCTGTTCATTGCTTATACGGCAGACGTCTTTCCCAGTAGCAGATTCATTGGAGTCAGTAGAAGGAGTTTATTTTGTCTCTTTTTTTTTTTTTTTTTTTTGATTTTGGGCATTTTAGTGGGGTAGACTTATTCTTTGCTGAGGATTTAGGAATGGGAACTTTCTTGAGGGGGGTCATTTTCGAAGGGGTAGTTTTCAATGACTATCATTAGCGGAGGTGACATGGAATATTGTTTCACTGTCGAGAAAGACGGTCCCGAAGGAGAAATACCAATTTTTCCAGACGATTGTTGACGTTTTACTTCTTTCAGTTAAGTTTGTCTACCTTTTCAAAACTTAACTCATATTTAAGTCATAGATCTGATTTGGCATAGCTGTCCGGAGAATCGACCTTGGACCTGGTAGCGGGAGTGGGACTGTTTGTGTCATTACAAACGGAAAGAACAAACTTAACCAAAAGGGGATTTGGGTCAGTGGGACCAGAACTTCAGAGGCCTTCTTCACTGGACAGAAAATGGGAGACGTACTGATTTATCCGCACTTCTAGCATGTTGGTTACGACCGGTCATGATAACGGGCATTTTTCTGGATCTCTATATTCAGACAGTTGGGGAGAGAGAGACGAAGGTTACGATCTATCATTAAATTAAAGCTCCATCACCCGTTCAAGTTGAAGCAATGAGTATCTACACAAAGTGAGACAGATAAGCGGGCAAGTTTTCCCCGATGATCTGAGAAGGGACCTCAAATACTGACACAGGGGGGGCTACACATTTTCTCATATTACTTTCTTAAAATGTGGTCTTTAGTGATTAAACCACAACTGGATGTATCCTTACACTCTGCAGACGTAGGCAGCAGTATTTCCTATATGAAGTAGCCTTTACCTTTAATGATTCATTGAGATTTTATCCCAAGTGACGTTAAGGATTTATTAATGGGGTCTTTTGTAGAGTGATGAACTTTGCGCGAAGGCTTGTCGACCATAAAGTCTGACAATCCTTTTTTCAACATTCTCTAATACCAAGGGTTATTAATATATACAAAATCTTGAAGAGTTGAGTTAATGGAAAATAACTGATACATCGGGAAGCGGTATGGCACGTGGAACTAGAACAATCTATCCTGGTGGACAAAATAATGTGTTCGGCTCGAAATTCCAAATACTTAAAGAAGGCGGGAGCTTACAACGGCCGAAACGTTGTGAATATGGCAATGAAGATGGGGATAACAGTCAAAATATTGTAAATAATCATAAGACTTCATTTCAGATATATAGACAGATATCAAAGGCATAGCACGTGGAACTAGAAAATTTTACTCCGGTGGACGAAATGAAAGGTTCGGCTCAAAATTCTAATCATCTGAAGAAGGTTGAAGCGTACAACGACCGAAACGTTGTGAATATGGCAATGCAGATGAGGATAACAGTCCGAATAATGTAAATAATGTAAGTAAGAATGTTTATGTTCGACATCTTCTGCCCTTTGCTTTTAATCAAGGTCACAAAGCTTCCAAAACTGCTTGAGACATTTGTGCTGGGTACAGAGATGACTCTATTACCAGCAGTGTTTTCTCCGTTTCAAAGAGTTGATCTTAAAAACGCTGGTCAACCTGTTCAGTTTATTGGGACCCAGTTGCAGGCGCTGATTAAAGAAGAACCGCACCAGACTAAAAGGGAATTGGGGTCAGAAGATGCCAAGTTCTCATGTTTCTGTCGCCTGTCATCTCATTTCAATGCATAAAGTCCAGTAACACTGTCCATGAGGGCCACATCCATTGACCGACACAAAACAAACTCCGGTGATCCGCCATTGTTTCCAGTTTACTTGCTCGACACCAGGCTACTCGTCTATGCAAAAAAGCTCGTCTAGAAGTTTTGCCTCACCCACCATATTCTCTTGATTTAGCCCCTTCAAACTACCACCTTTTTCGGTCGGTCGCTTTCTAACAATTTGAGGGGTGTTTCGTTCAACAAGGATGTCGAGATTAAAGATTAGATTGATGAAACCAAATGATTTCTATCATTGAGGCGCTGAATGGTTGGATAGTTGGTAGGGGGTCGTAAACAATGAAGGGGGGGATACATTGTTAAATGATTCATCAGAACTATTAATAAATAAAAAGTATTAAAATAAGTGATAAAAACGGACTAATTTCTGTAGCAACCTAATAAATCACGACAGAATATCTAGCTCTGTTAAGATCGCCACGCTGTAGAGTTTAAATGCATTTAGTGAAGTGACGTATCCTTATATTTTTCTCGCAAGGATATTAATTATAATTTTAAAACGAAGTTATTTTAGAAGTACATTTCAATAAAGTTATCAAGAAAAGAAGTTATGTGGCTCTTGTTTCTTCGAAAACAAATTCAGTCTTATTTTGCTGTATGTTTTAATTACTGCTAAGAGATAATTTCTGAGAATGATTGAACCTAATTAATTTAATTAGATAAATTATATTGAAATTAAATAATTGATGCTATAAGTGGATAATCCTATATATTGATTAAAAATACTGCTCTCTTAAAGTTCTGAAAATGATATGGATTTTGTTTCGAAGTTAAACTTTCTATATTTAAAATATCAATACTTAAGCACTGTACTTTGAAAGAACTGTTGGACCTCAAATTCACACCCGATCTCGAGTGGAACTCGCACATCCGCCCCCGTAAGTACCTGACTCCTCCTCCTATCTGCTAGCTTTACAAGAGCTAGATCACTCCAAAAACATGGCAATGTAGTCATATTTGGACGGGAGTTGACAAGACTCTCCTGCCTTGATAGAGCTCAAAAGCGTTTCCGATCTCTTGCGGGGGACGAATTATTCTCCTCCCTTCAACCTCTCTCCCACAGGCGGAATGAAGCAAGCTTCACGCCATGCCACCTACATAGTAACACACTACCCACATTCTTGCTGTATTCCATCGGTAAACAATTTACTTCTGCCTCAAAAACCTAATCTAGTGTCGCTGACAGAACTAAGCTGGCCGTTCGTTTCGAAAAGGACCTCCAATCGGTTGTGAACTGGAGCAGGAATTGACTGGTCAACTTTAACGCCTCAAAAACAAAATTTCTCTCTATTAATCACCATAGAGATCCTTCCCTGCCCTCCATTAGAATGTCTGGCGCTCAACTTCTCAAGAGCATCTCTTTGCGGCTGCTCGGTCTCATATTGACTACTGACCTGAGATGGAACAAATACATTGAGTCAATTGCTTCTTCCACTGCAAGGAAAGTTGGCTCCCTGTGCCGCGCCAGGAAATTTTTCTCCCCGGAATCTATCCTCCAGATCTACAAATCAACCATTCGCCCTTTCATGGAGTATTGCTGCCATATATGGTCTGGAGCCCCTTCTGTTTGCCTCGGGGTTCTTGATAGGCTACAGAGGCGGATATGCAATATAATTGGTCCTGCTCTGGCATCTCGTCTACAGTCACTTTCTCACAGACGCGCCGTCGCCTCTCTCTGTCTGTTTTACAAATACTTTCATGACAATTGCTCCGAAGAGCTGCATTCGCTGGTTCCCAGACTTCATGAGTTCAAGCGCCCTAAGAGTCTGGCATCCCGCTCTCACCCCTTCACTGTCGAAACTCCTAAATGTAGCCGTCTCTTCTACTCCAATAGATTCATACATCGCACCTCTCGCCTGAGTAACACCCTTCCCAGTTACTGTTTCCATGAGAGCTATAATCTCCAACATTTCAAATGTAATGTCAATCGACATCTCCAGTTGCCTTGGTCTATCCAATATCCTTCTCCTCATCCTTTCCTCTATCACTCCTATCTGCTATCGCTCCAAATACTCTGTAACCCCTTGCGTGCCAGTGGCTTTTCGCCTTGCTTGGGTGAACCGACTCCCCACAGGATGTTTCCCAGATTTCTACAATCTTAACCTGTTCAAGTCCGGGGTTAATCGTTATCTTCCATTCCTAACACACAAATGGCCTCCTAACGTAATCCTCTGCTTCGAGTTGGACTGGGCCTTTGTAAAGGGGGAACCATACTGTAAAAATATATTTTAATATATAAATGAAATCTCGACACTTGTCTAAATCTGGGGCAAAAGGATCTATAATGTGTGTTAGGTGAGTATCAGTCCAAAGCTGAAGTTTAGTGTTATATCAGTGTAAGACATCATATTTCACGAGCTCCCCCTGGAAACCTCCCCAGAAAAATCGCTACTTTCACTATCATTATAGTATTATAATATTTTATTACTTAATACGGACGTCCTTTACGTAGCAGTAGACAGATATTTACAAATATAAATTTGAAATTCTGCTTACATCATTGAAAACTGCGTACCACTAATGTTACCCTTGTTCTCAATTCGTAATAGAGTACATGAACCAATGATATAAGCAGATTTTTAACTTAACATGTGTAAATAAAAGCAGTTGTTGTAATGGGACGTCCCACACTCCCTATTGCCTATGTGGACTGACTATATCAGTAGCTATATATAGTGAGCACAGGATATACCTGGGGGCTTGCTTCGGCAATTAGTTGGAGATTCGTCTCCAGCTAAGCTATTCGAACACTCTGCCTTCGGGCAGAGAGGAACCCAAACGAGGCTATGCTAGTCGATCCTGTTTTTTTGGGTATTTTTTGCCCGAACATAATTCTTGTTTGGTTTTTACCCGCATTAAAACGGCCTTGTGCCAAATCCTGCCTCTAGCGGGGCGGGGGGGGTAAAACAAATAACCTTGCTTCGGCAATTAGTTGGAAATTCGTCTCCATCTGCGCTGGTCGAACTCTCTGCCTTCGGGCGTAGAGGCACCCAGACAAGGCTATGCCGATGGTCAGAGTCTTGTCTGGGTTGGTAGACAACTAACCAACCCCGTTTTTTTACGTGGTCTACGGGGAATTTTTGCTCGAGCTGATGGGCTCATTTGGCACGCATTATAAAACGGTCTTGTGCCACATCCTGCCTCGCGGGGAGCTAAGATAAATAACCTTGCTTCGGAAATTAGTTGCAGATTTGTATCCAGCTGTACTGTGAAACTCTCTGCCTTCGGGTGGAGAGGAACCCAGACGAGGCTATGCCGAAAGGCTGAGTCTAGTCTAGGGTGGTAGACAGCAACCCGACCCCGTGTATATAGGGTCTACAGGGTGTTAAGGTAAAGCACCTTGCTTCGGAAATTACTAGCCTGCCACCCGATTCCCTGTCTTTTAGTAGTATATTCTCTTTTACAATAAACTCAAGTAGTACCTCGTCTGTTGTAACCTCTTTACGGATACAACAAAAGTACAGGTAACTCTTTTAAGAAACCTTAATAAGATAAGAGATTGTCATCTGATCTTTCATGCTAACTTCACACCCGGAAAAGGACTGTCTAGTAACATTAAATGTCTCAAAAACCAAAATAGTTACATTGCATCATAGTCGATTCCAAGCAACCGCCAGTCATGATGAACGGTAGTCGCCTCGGGGAGGCTCCGTGTCTTGATAGACTATTGGGCCATAAACTCACACCTGACCTCAAGTGGAATTTGTACATACAATTCATCGCTAAAGATGCTGAAAATTGGTTAGCTCCATGTTCCGCTCTAGTGATCACCTGACTCCTCATGCCTTTACAAGAGCCACATCAGGCCCAGAAGGGAGTAATACAGGTATTTTTTGCAGTGGGGAGCTGCTTAATCCTCACTTTCTAGTCTCGATAGAGTTCAAAAGCGCCTCTGAGTCTTTGTGGGTGATAAATGATTTTAAGATTTATTCGTATTGAAATACAAAATGTGCCACAATGGCGAATAGGGGTGTGGAAGGAAAAAGGACTTGTCTTCTGTAGTCTTAACTCAAAACAAGCAAGTTCCTCTTATTGACCCATTCATACTTAGAATTTTCCTTTTCACCATAACACTTAGCTGCCACTCCACGGTCACCAAAATAACTCAAAGACAATCTTAGGATGAAATTTTATTTACAAAATTTAGGTGGAGGGGTAGGAATGCAAAGGCAATTAGTATATACAATGAATGGAATCTATATACAATAATATATATATATATACTAGCAGCATGGCCCGGCGTTGCCCGTGCTTGATTCAAAAATCGTACGACTCATACAGCAATCGCTTTCATGCCGACTTAAA
Source organism: Acanthosepion pharaonis (assembly GCA_903632075.3). Classification (NCBI taxonomy): domain Eukaryota; kingdom Metazoa; phylum Mollusca; class Cephalopoda; order Sepiida; family Sepiidae; genus Acanthosepion; species Acanthosepion pharaonis. The sequence goes on along the minus strand of CAHIKZ030003313.1, from coordinate 12,878 downwards.
ATATTTTTGCCCTTCCTTGCCTTTAAAAAAGTGCCCTTTGCCGTGCTGATGTTGCTACATGCCTTATCTTCTTGCCTATCTCACACTGCGAATTTTTCTAAGCTCTATACTAAACATTAAATCTGTTACGAAAAAAATTCCTAAACAAAATGAACACAAAACGATCAGCTTTAAAAAAAGGACTCGTCACTGGAAAAACCGGATGAAAAAGAATGTTAAAAACAAATACTTTTTCACACCCAACCCAGTTCTGCGGAATCAGAATCAACGTTGAGTTTTTAGCAAGCGAATGAGCCAATTGGTGAAAAGTGCCATGCAGATTAAAATTTTTTCCCACTTGTGACGAATGCAGCTATCGATTTTTTTTTTTTTTTTTTTGGGCTAGCATGCTAAATTAACATTCGTGTCAGTCAGCTGTTGGCTCTCACGCTGGCCAATAGAATCTTCCTGCCTATTCTTGTCAGCCAGCTATTGGCTCTCACTCTATGCTATTCTACAATTTTTTTCCATTAAAAACTTTCTCTCAAAATTTTTCCATTAAAAATTTTCCCTTGACATTCTTCCCCCATTTTTTTTCTTCAAAATTCTTCTCTTGGAATTCTCTCCTACAAAAGTTTCTCCTAAAATTTCTTCCCTCAAAATTCATCTCTCAGAAGGTTTTTACCTTATAATTTTACTCTCAAAGTTCTTCCCTCAAGATTATTTCTGTCATGTGTCCTTACCTATAACTACAGAATGAACTGTTCCTAACACTATGTATACTACGCCTCTCAAGAGAGAGGGACGAATCAAGCCGATCTTTTCGACTTGATGGTCGAACTCTCTGCTTTTTTTGAGCAGAAAGGAACCCGGACGAGGTTCCGCCGAAGGGCAGAATCTCGTTCGGGTGAATGACCTACCCTGATCTCGTTTTTACGAGTTATACGGGCATATTTTTTGGCTGAGCCTACGGGCTCAGGAAACCCACGATAAAAATGACCTTGTGTCGCATGCAACCCTCGTGGGGGGGTGGCTAGATACTGAATCAAGCCGATCTTTTCGACTTGACGGTCGAACTCTCTTTACTCTGAGCAGAGAGGAACCCGGACGAGGCTCCGCCGAAGGGCAGAGTCTCGTTCGGGGAGGTTGACCAACACGATCCCGTTTATACGGGTTCTACGGGCATTTTTTGGCCGAGCCCACGGGCTCGGGAAGCCCACGTTAAACTCGGCCTTGTGCCACATGCAACCCTCGTAGGGTGGGGGGTGGCTAGATACCGAATCAAGTCGAGCTTCTCGGCTTGACGGTCGAACTCGCTGCCTCTGAGCAGAGAGGAACCCGAACGAGGTTCCGTCGAAGGGCAGAGTCTCGTTCGGGGAGGTTGACCAACCCGATCCCGTTTATACGGGTTCTACGGGAATATTTTGGCCGAGCCTACGGGCACGGGAAACCCACGTTAAACTCGGCCTTGTGCCACATGCAACCCACGTGGGGGTTGGCTAGATACCGAATCGAGTCGAGCCGATAGTAGTTCACTCCAAACCAGACTGACAGTCATACTAACACCTTCCATATCTTGTATTATTATTTCGTGTAATATACCTTCGTTATTTCTATTCTTGAGTTCGTATTGTTCTTCCTAGGTCCTAACCTGGACCATAACAATTTTCATCAGAATTCTTCCCTCAAAATTATTCATTCAAAGTTCTTCTCTCAAAATTTTCCATCAAAATTTTTCTTTAAATTTCTTCGCTTAAAATTATTCATTTAAAAATATTCATTCAAAATTATTCTCTCAAAATTATTCCCTCAAAATTCTTCCCTTAAAATTCTTCCCTGTTTTTTTTTTACATTTTCCCCCATTCCTATCAATTTAACTGATCCGGTCGGAAAAACAAGAAGTAATTTCTAAGGAATGTTGTTGCCTTGAGGAAGATCTATTACTTGCTAAGTGACAAAAACTATTTATCCCGCAACATTTTTTTTGGAACGGATTAGTTAGTTTAAATAGTTCCCAATTTCGTATTAATTTAACTGGTCCTATCGTAAAAAAGGGAAGTATTTTAGGGGGATATTCTCTGTAGATTTGCGTTTACCATTACTCAACACACAGCACAGCACCGTTTTAAACTTGACGTTTGCAAATAAATACTAAGTAAAGATAACTCTTTAAAAAGTCAGAAATGCATTTAACACTGTATTCTGAAATAGATCATCCATTTAAAAGTATATAACAACAATATTTTTTATATTCTGGCAAATTCTGTCTATCGAGAAAGTTCTCTTAAATGCTAATCTATAAAAATTAATTACCCAAAAATGATTCTTTACGCACGGACCACTTAAATCAAATAGTTCCGAAAAGTGTTTCCTAACAAACCCAAAGAAAACAAGGGAATTAGCGTTGGAGAGGTAAGTAATTTAGTAATGATATCTATGTATGGATTGTTTGAAGAATTGTTTTGGATAAGAACGAATTGAATATTTATAATAGAATGAACATTATTGGATTTTGTCGAAAGTAAAAGCAAATGATGGCGTTGGCGTGTTCACCTTAACATTACCACTGTAAAATAGTTCCTTTGAAGTTTTATTTACTCAGAAATCCATAATAACTAAATTCTGTCCGATTCAATGTTTACACCAATCAATCATAAAATTACAAGCGTAAAATGATTTTATTTTCTGCAACATGTAAAAACGTTCCGTCAGTTATCAATGTTGAATTCATTCTTAGCCAAAATAATTCTTCAAACAATACATGCACACACATCAATGCTAAACTATGTATCACTTATTACGCCTTTTATATTCAGATTATTGCCTTCATCATTGTTGTTGTTGGTAAAAGATTACGACCGCCGTTGAGATCTCCGGTATTCCTCAGGGGTATATATATTTTAAAATTACAACCTAAAGGAAATCATTAACATTTTAAAATTACCTGGTCAGACAGTTTCTCGTTCCACAGCCGATGTCTCGGGATATCTCGTCTCGTTCTTATGTTTAAGTACACTGCCCGACCCAAGATTGAACTCACAATTACTATGTCAAATTCCGAAATGAATAGAATTTTTATTAAAATTGGTAAGAAAGGTCTTGTTCAACTGCCCAACCTAGGGATATCTCGTCTAGTTCTAATTTTTAGTCCTGCTCAGTTATTGGAAAACCCTGTTTTTACAACTTGTCCAAATACACTATACGATTTTGAACGGATTCCAACTCAAAAATTATTTCATACAATTCCGAAATATTTAACCATTTATTTAATCTAATTAATGGTTAGACTGTTCTCGTTCCATATATATTTGTCTAAATATCTCGTCTAGTTCTTATTTTTTAGTCCTGCTCAGTTATTGCTCGCCCTGTTTTTATGATATCCAATTTAAACTACCCGACCCAGGGATTGAACTTTATTACTATTAAAAATTCAATTTCGAAATGAATATATACATTAATCTACGTCGTTAACTGTTGTTCCAATAGCCCACGTCTAATTGATATCTCGTCTAGTTCTTAATTTTATTTCCGCTCAGTTATTGCTTGCCCTGTTTTTACACTTGTCCAAGTATACACTGTTCGACCCAGTGATTGAACTCACAATTACTATGTCACCAATTCCAAAATGAACCCTTTATTTAATCTACGTGATTATTACTGTTCTCGTTCCACTGCCTTTGTCTTGGGATATCCTTCTATTTCTTATGTTTCTCCTGCTTTTTTTGGCTTTTACATTGTTTATTATGTGCTCCAGTTTTTATATTTGTCACCAATTCCTGAAATAACCCTTTTTCTTTTTAGACTGTTCTTTACTTAAATTTTATTTTATCTCGTTTCTTATTTTTAATTTCCAACAATTTTTTCATTTGTCCAAGTATTGAACCAAGGATTGAACTAATTAAATACTATGTCAACAATTTTGAAATGAACCCTTTATTTAATCTAAAAAATTAGACTGTTCTCATTCCACTGCCCATGTCTAGGGATATCTCGTCTAGTTCTTATTTTTAGTCCTGCTCAGTTATTGCTTTCGCTTTAGTCTGTTCTCATTTCACTGCCCATGACTTGGGATATCTCGTCTAGTTCTTATTTTTTCCCATATAAATGCAGTTATTGCTCATTTAATTTCCAAATTTTTAAACTACGGCACTAAAACTAATGGACAAAGCGTTTCTTTGTGAATTTGGCCACGTAGTGGTTATGAGTGTATTCCCTTTTTCGGACGGTATATATTTGCACTAACAATAATATTTTCTCATAAAAAAATATTATATAATTCTATGTCTTAATATATACAGTTCTTAAAATTCAATAAAACACTTATCACGTCAATGATGGCCATCCCATAGAATTATAAAATGATTAAAAAGTTTAGTTCTTTATGGTCCTAAAATTACCCTGAAGTAGGACATTTCTAAAACAGAAATGGCGGAGAGCAGAAATATTACCATTTTTTGATTGGTTTGCAAAAGCTGAAAAAAATTGAAAATACCGTTACGCTATATCAAATATTCTTTGAAGCACTCGTATTAATATATATAACTCATTATCCCAAAAATTCAGACAAAAAGTAGTTTGATCGAATTTTTCCAACACACACTCTTTTGTGCGTAATTTAAATACTATCCAAATCAATTGACCGAAATCGCCTGAAGATACCGAATCTTCGAAACCAAGGTAACAGAATCGGCTGATCTTCTAATTTTTTATACTATATATATATATATATATATATATATATATATATATGAAATAAAGCGTGTGCATTATATATTATACACACTCTTTATTTCATCTTAATGTACATGTCACTGTATATCAATCACGCAAACCGTCTCTCTGTAAACAGCGTGATTGTTTGCTGGGGCTTGCAACCCCTACTCTCTAGTACTCCCTTTCCAATTTCCCTTCTCTATTCTATCATCTATCATTTGCTAATTAGATTCATTGTATTTTACTCTTTCTTCTAAATTTTCGTCCTTCACATAAATAGAATTTATTCACATTTAGCAAAATCATGTAAAGCAATTATATTTTGTCAGTAATGGATGTTTATATCTAGGACCATTGCGCACTAACTGCTTAATTGTTAGAATTCCAAAGATAGAGCTTCAGATATCACTGGGGTCAATTTGTGAAGGAGCTAACTTTAAAGAATTAAAAAGTTTGGTATGTATTTTATGTCGATGCGTATTCGTGTGTAAACAGTTAAAGAAGTATACACAAGTTTGAAGTTTCTATTATACTTATTAATGTCTCCTGGGAGAATTTAGGGTAAGTATATGCATCATATTAATAAATCAAACAAAGTCAGCATTGCGCAAAATTGGAACAAAAAAACGAAAAAAAGTTTTACTTCATATGTTGAGGTTTTGGAAGACAGTTTTTATGCTGACAGTCTTGAAATATTGTTCTCGAGGTCTCCTAGGTATGTCCGTTTTCCTGTTAGTCCAGGAGTTACGATAAGTATAAACATCGTATAAAATTATTCAACTTCAACGCTTGGAAAAAGTTGGATTCCAATTTCAAGAAATTTTATTACTTTATCACTGGGAGGTTTATACATCGTTACGTGATGTCCGTTTTGTTTTTATTAGTCTTGCGCTGAGTCTGAACAACCAAAGAGAAAAACAAAAAAATTAATTTTCTGTCTCTAAGGAATTCATGGAAGGAATTAATTTCAGATGACCTAACCCTACTAACATTCCCCTTGGGACGTACTTTCCACGTAAAGCTTGATCTTGGGTGTAATAAAGAGAAAAGAAACAGGAAACTTTTGCTTTTTATAGACTTCAACAGCGCCACCTAACGACGTTTGACGAAATCAAGTGGGATATTCCTATTTCCGGTTCCTTTACTGTTACCATCATGGGAAATGTATTTCTTTTCCTTTTTTATTATTTGTTATTATTATTTTATTTATCATGTTTATTTTATTTTCCCGCAACTTTTTGATATTATCGGAACTTATATATATATTGAAAAGAGCTACTTTAAATCCAGCACTGATCTTTTTAAAAAAAACATGAAATACTAAAGAGATCTGTTCGGAAATATATCGAAAGTTTTGCTTGCAAAAACTCTCAAGACATCGTGGTGAACAGATTGAATGTACAAGATTTGTTTATATATATATGATATATATATATATTATATATACTAGCAGTAGAGCCCGGCGTTGCCCGGGGATGTAACAGTAAGAGATAGATCAAATATCGACCATCATAAAGACTGAAAAATAAAATTGACAAAGATTATTGTTTAAGGTTGACGGACACGCATGTCTTAATTAGTTTTTTTTTTTTTTTTTTTTTTTTTTACGAATTGGTCAAACCCAAACTCAAACAAAAACATTGTTTTCAATCGTTATGAGTCTACCGATTGAATAGAATTTTATTATAAACAATTGTCTTGTAAATGGAATTTTAAAGCATTCTGAATGTAAAAATAAAGAAAAAAAAAGTGCAAGACAATAAGAAACACTACCTGCCAAAACAAAAGTGAAGTTTTGTTGAAATCGGTTGAAAAATGTAGGAAATCCGATCTCATATATAAACGAACACACACACACACACACACACACACACACACACAAAAAAAAAACAACCTGGGTTTTATAATAAGTATAAATCGATATGAGTTGTCCCCCTTTCATTCTCGCGATGATTCTTAATCGTGTTTTCAAATTGATTTCGTGCAAAAACAATTGTGTTTTTCTAATTTTTGGCGCTGTCAGAACCACCGCAAAGTAATTTTACGAAGTCCTGTGAAGTTTTGTTGAATCGGTTGAAAAATGTAGGAAATCCGATCCAATGTATAACCGAACAGACACACACACACACACACACACACACACACACACAACCTGGGTTTTATAATAAGTATGATTTTCCCCAAAAAATGTAATTATGGTCCGCTAAGTTGCAGTATAAACTAGTTTGGCTGTGATGGTCGTGAAGGTGTCTGAGAATACATCTGCAGCAAGGATTGGCGAGTCACCCTAGCGGACGGCCATATTCAGAAAACGAACAGAAATTTTATTACTTGCTTATTTAAGGCTAGCACAAGGTTGAAAGTCATTGTGACCGAGAATTTAAGCGTATTGGACTTGGTTCACAGTCGATTATTCGCTCTATCCAGAAACAGTAACTGAGTTCTTCAGTATATAAAAACAAACGTTGTCTGCGTTGGCGCTGAAGAAACACAAATATAACTGAGCAGGCGTCTACAACAGGGGTTATTTAGTCTCCTACGAAGCGAACATGCCTGGATATCATCAGTTATTCATTTACTTATTTTAATTAAGAAAAACTGGAAGTAATGGAGAACACTACTTTTGGATTGATATTTTTTACGGTTTTTCAATCTTTTTATAGGCCGAACATGTTTTTAGAGTGTAAGACATTTTGGAGATAATAACGATCCAAGTTTTACTTATTAACCCATAACTGGGGGAGAGGTGGATTCATATCTGTCGCAAGGATATCTGAGCGTTAGTGAATATGCGAATCCGGCTTGAATTAAAACTGTGCTCAACGATTTAACAACTTCCTACCCCGCTTGCACATCCAATCACCTGGTATCCCCAAGTGGTCACTCATCCAGTCAGTGGCCAACCTAGACGTTTTAGATATTTTAAACTAGAAACCGCTTTTGTCTTCCAATAAAATATGGGCGTAAGCAGACGGATTTCTTTAGATGTTTGTTTGGTTCAGCCATCTTTGGAAACGTTATCACGATAGTTTTGGGGAAAGATCATAGCTTTTACTATTTCATAATTGGATATAGTTTGCTTTCTACACAATGATGCTTGTGAAGGTATTTTTTTAGCCAGAACTGAAGAGGAACTGCAGATGCCAACGACAAAAATAAGCATTCAGCCATTAAATTGTAAAAATAGAAAAATAGACCAGAAAGAATTGAAAAAAAAAGAAGTTTCTTTGAAAAGTCAAGTTCCGTAATTGGAAATGTGAAGAATTTGAAACATTCACAAAGACGACGAGGAAGTTTTTGAGAATCGGCAAAATTCCAAGTGCTGTTAAGAATTTTCTTGGAAATGACTGACAAACGTTAGAATCAGACGACAATAAACCAGACACCTTTTTTTTTTTTTTGTGAGTTGGGCGCCTCTTGGTAATGACGGTTAATTAAAGAAAAAAGAAGACATTTCATGAGAAGAAATCAAGTTATAATTGTTCGGCATACAACAATTGATAAAAGAAGACATAGTTCAAATTAGAAAGAAAGAAAGAAAGAAAGAAAGAAAGAGAAAGTGAAATTAATGGAAAATAGAAATTCAAAAAGAAAGAAAGAAAGAGTATGATTGGTTGAATATGTATTAACAAAGAAAGAAAAGAAAGAAAACGTTTGGTAGAATATATGCATTGATAAAGAAAGAAAGAAAATGATTGGTAGAATATTCCAGTGAACAAAGAAAGAATGAAAGAAAAATAAGAATGATAGAATATGTATTGAGAAAAACAGAAAGAATGGAAAAAAAGAAAGAAAGAACGAAAGAAAGAAAAATAAAGAAACATTTTAGTAGAATATAGGTATTGAGAAAGAAAGAAAGAAAGAGAATGATTGGTTGAATATGTATTAACAAAGAAAGAAGGAAAAGAAAGAAAATGATTGGTAGAATGAAAGAAAGAAAAGAATGATAGAATATGTATTGACAAAAAGGAAAGAAATGGAAAAAAGAAGAAAGAAACAACGAAAGAAAGAAAGAAAAATAAAGATTGGTAGAATATAGGCATTGATAAAGAAAGTGAAATAAAGAAAGAAGGAAGGAAATAGAAATAAAGGATGAAAAAGATTGGTAGAATATAAGAATTGACAAAGAAAAAAGAAAGAGAATCATGGGTAGAATATACAAATAAATAAAAAAGAAAGAAAAAAAGAAAGAGAATCGTTGATAGAATATACGAATAAAGAAAGAAAGAAAGATTACCAAATAATAATAATAACAATAATTTGATAATGGAGCAGGCATGACTCTATTGGTCCTGATCTTAATAGATTGACAGCGATTAATTAAGAAGGGCAACAGTAAATCCTGTTAAATATCACAGGTTTGCTTCTTTATTAATGACGTATTTTGCATCTCTACCCATGAGCGGGAGTTGCGGGATAGGAAGGCCCCAAAACTGTTCAGAAATATCTAGACTGTCAGCGGTATACAAACTTTTCCTAAGATCAATTGTGAAATAAAGATTGTTTGCGAGTGAAGACTAAGAAACTCTCACGAATAATGTAAGGAGCGACAAAAGCTACTAGATTTGAGAAACAAGTTTTCTTAAAAACGATTTTAAAAAAAAAATTTTTTTTTTTTAATTCAAATTTAATAATAATGGCTGCTCGGTCAATTTTGTCGAACATTTCTTATAAGGGAACGGCTAATATTTTCATTAGAGATAAGGAAAACAGATACTACAAAAATGATCCCAGCCCAATGTCCAGGGATTCTTTAAATCGTAACTCAAGTAGCATTGGCTGCTCGGTCAATGAATGCCGAATGTTTCCTTATTCTCAACGGCTAATATATAGAAATAAAGAGAACAGTTACTACACTTTGATGCCTGCCCGATGGCCAAGGTGTGAAGAAAGGGTAACGTAAGTGGCATTTGACTCTCGGCCAATTAATTCCGAATGTTTGATTGTCGGGGAATGGCTAAAATTAACATTACTATTAAGGTCGAGTAACGATAGTGTTGTATTATAAGCGATGAGTAGTCGATAATTGTGGTCAATGATAAGAACGGAAACCATTCAACATTGTTTTTTTGTCGTTGCTTTTGGCCCCCATAATTACAGACCTTCCGAAGTCCCTGGTGAAATCTGGGGTCACTGTCAAGGCTGCCCACCTGGATTCGTTTTGAAATATTGATACTGTAATCCAGCTTGTTTCTATTGTAACCCCACCACGTTGACAACCCTTTATTTTTTTTACCCATCTGCCAGTACCCTATCACTTCTCAATTCACATACCTCACATACCCGGCTCCGAGTTTGTCTCTTCTCTTTTTTCCTCTCTGTCGCAATTTGCTACCTTTGTTGAGCAATAAAAACTTTCTTAATTACTCCCCCGCCCCAAATTTTATTTTTTCATTCAAATATTTTTCGTCTTATATACGTGTTTGGTTTTGTTTGGTTTATTTTGTTTAACGGCATATCAATGGGTTATTTAATGCCGACAACATTTTTTAGGATAGATTCATATGAATAGAATATATATTCTTTGGTTTAGATTGGTTTAATTTATTTTGTTTTACGGCATATCAACCTCAATGGGTCATTTAATGCGAAAACCTTTTTTAGGATAGATTCTTTGAATAGAATATGTATTCTTTGATTTTTAAGATTGGTTTGGTTTATTTTCTTTGTCAACCTCAATGGGTTATTTAATAAGACAACATTTTTGGATATTATATCTATTCTTTGTTTAGATTTTGGTTTATTTTGTTTTTTATATCAACCTCAATGGGTTATTTAATGCCGACAACATTTTTAATTCGTATGAATAGAATAGGTATACTTTGGTTTAGATTGGTTTGGTTTTTTTTTTTTACGGCATATCAACCTTTGAATTTTTAATGCCTTTTAAATTTAGGATATATTCGTATGAATAGAATTTGTTTTCTTTGGTTTTTCTGAAAAAAACCTTTACGGCATATCAACCTCAATGGGTTATTTAATGCCGACAACATTTTTAACTAGATTCGTAGAATAGAATATATTTTTTTTGAAAACAGATTGGTTTGGTTTATTTTGTTTACGGCATATCAACTCAATGAGTTATTTAATGCTCAACAACATTTTTAGGATAGATTCGTATGAATAGAATATGTATTCTTTTTTTTTAGATTGGTTTGGTTTATTTTTGTTTTATGGCATATCAATCTCAATGGATTATTTAATATTCTCAACATTTTTGGATGGATTCGTATGAATAGAATATGTATTCTTTGATTTAGATTGGTTTGGTTTATTTTGTTTTACGGCATATCAACCTCAATGGATTATTTAATACCGACAACATATTTTATTGCTGGTAATATTTTGTTTTGTCAAAAATCTGTTTATGGTAATATTTTTCCTTCAAAATTGTATTGCTGGTAATAATTTGTTTCAAAAATGTATTGATGGTAATAGTTAACTATTTGCCCATAGTTGGGACCTTAACACTGGGTCAGAGTGGACCTGGGAACACCATCAATTAAGAGGTGGTTCCACGCTCCTCAAAACCTCCTGATCAGAGACCTTGCTGCTGTATGTAGTTTATCGTCTTACCTAGCACTATGATGTAGTTTAACGTCTTACCCAGGACGATATATACGTTGTGTACCATACACAAGATTGCATAATTCCTGTCTATAGCCGTGGTAATTTTCCACTCTTATGTACGAATGTAACTTCCGAAGTCAGGTTGGAAAAGGAAGTCCAATGAAATGTCTGACAACATTTTTATTGAATATAACGTAAAACTGGTTGAATAAAATATCTGTATTAGTTGCTGCAATGCAAAATACTGTAGGAGTGGTTATTTGGAGATTCTGGTCGCCACCGTTTAAGTAATAGCCTGCCCTTTGACCTTTCCTTAATTTTTCTGTCTTGCTGATGTCTACGTGTTCGTTCAGGCCACCAAAGTGTGTCTCTCGTATCATTTCATTACCTGTCCTGCTTATCAGTTCAGTTATGTGCTATGCGTGATACCTGCTTAGACGATCATGTAATATCTTGATACATGACTGACTGAGATTTTTTCCAGGAGTAAGTTACCATTTCTTTCTGCGGTAGAAAAGTTGCCATCCAAGGTTATAGAACCCGGAATGTCATGCTATTTACCCATAGCTGGAGAGAGAAGAAGAGGGTTCATACCTTTCCCAAGGGTCAGTCAGTTATGTACCATGCGTGATACACGCTTAAGGTGTAATGTATCTTTCGATACATAACTGACGATGCAGATTTTTTTCCCGCACCATTTCTTTCTGCAGTAGACCAGTTGCCATCCAAGTCTATAGAACACCGTCTGTCCTGCTATTTGCTCAAACCTGTAGGGGAGAAGAAGAGGATTCATACCATTCCCAAGGGTCAGTCAGTTATGTGCCATGCGTGATACACATTTTGGCGATCATGTATCGTTCGATACATGACTGACTGAGATTTTTTTCTAGCAGTAGGTTGCCATTTCTTTCTGCTGTAGACCAGTTGCCATCCAAGGGTATAGATCCCGGTCTGTCCTCTTATTTACCCATAAGATGAAGATTCATAATTTTTCCAAGCATGTAATGGATTCGACTAGAATTCGAACTCGGCTCCATGCCTCCTTATCAGTGAGAGAAATTTCACCAGAAATTGAAAATAATGATAAAAACTGCAGTCGGTTGTCGAAGAAAAAGGCGCATCTTAATCTTATCTGATCTTGCTATTTCGCCATGTTGTAATTCCCTTTTATATTCAAAGTCTTCCTAGTTTTCTTTCTGTAAAAATAATTGAATTCATGGAAGGAACATCTAGGGATCTTGGTTTTGCTCAATTTTAGTGAATCTTGTCTAGTGTCCTTAAATAATTCAATTATTCCAAATTTTATTTCACTGGTGAGAATAATATTTTATGAAGCCATTCGTATTGGTAGATTTTTGTAAACTGTTAAATGGAGGTCATTATTGTTTTAAATTTAGCATGATGTATACCAATAATGGCTTCCGATGAATTGTTGAGGGAAAAATCTATCAGCAAGAATGACTTCATAAACTTTTATTCTCACCACTACAATAGAATATAATCTCGAATAATTATAAGATTTTATTTAAGAGCACTAAGAATCTCCAACCCCAATTATATTACATGTGTGTGTGTGTGTCTTTCATTGAATAATATGGATATATTGTGTCTATTTA
>CAHIKZ030003312.1:0-112056 GCA_903632075.3 Acanthosepion pharaonis | reverse complement strand
GAGATTGTTCAACAAACTTCTTGTTGTTCAGAGACTCAAATTTTGGTGACACTAAGATGGCTGATGGGTTAATATTGCAACAGGGATGAGCACTCACCTGAATTCTAGAAAATGGGGGATACAACTGACTTGTTCTATAGACTTGGAAGTTATTTATTCTTCAGCCAGCAGCTAAACAATTAAAATTGGTGATAGCTCTGGTCTCATGTTCTTAAGAACCACCAGCAGGAGTTTTTCCAGACTAGTAGCCTTCTTAGACTCAAGGTCTTTGATGAGTCTGGAAACACCCAGTACCAAAATAAAGATATTACAAAATTTGTTCTCCATGAGAGGGGGAAATTTGGGTAGGGAATGAGGCAAAATTTGTGGCAGAGAGCCTTGCCTTATCTGACGAGGATGAAATAAACTCTGGGCCATTTATAAAGGTTGGCTTTGATGTTTTGAGAATTTTGTTTGAAAATTTCCAGATCTCATAAAAACCAAGTTTTTTGTTTTGTATAGCTGCTCTTTGCATTTTCTAAAACTCTCTTGTAATGATTGTGGGTAGTTCTGAATGCAGCAAGGGCCCTACTACAATGATCCCTGTGATAAAGATGGTAGTAGTGTTTATGATGTGCCATAGCTGCTTCACATTCTTGCGTGAACCAAGGCTCAATTAAAATTTTTTAATTGAGAAAACAAAAACAAAAAACCTGAGTCCCTCCTTCAAATCTATAAATCAACCATTCGTCCTTGAATGGAATACTGCTGCCATATATGGTCTGGAGCCCCTGCTGTTAGTCACTGAAATCCTGACATATTACAGACAGAAAAAAACAAAGTATTACTCTAAGTACTTAAAGAATTATAATAACTTTATAATTATTTAAGTATTTAGAGTAATACTCTGTTTTTTTCTGTCTGTAATATGTCAGGATTTCAATGACTAAGTTTTATTTTCTATAACATTAACTAAATTCCTCTTGAGAGTGACTCAAGTTTTATAAAAGTATATATATTTATAAATGTAAAAGACTATAGGAAAACTGTAATATTAGCTTATTAAAACAAAGTAACTATTAATAACAAAACAAAATGTCCTTAGCAACTGGAAGAATTTAGAAAATGCTATTATATTCATATTGTCAACTGAAAATTACATCAAGTACTCTTGGAAATTTTATTTTCTTTCAGAAAATAAAACCTTCTGCAACAGTATTTTCCCTATTGCTCGAATTAATAACAAAAAAGAAAGGAAAAAAAAAATGCAAATCAGATTCAATTACAAAGAAAAAATATTTATTTCTAACCAGCTAAATAAGGGTTCTTGCAAAAATTCATCCCTTTTTGCTGAGAATAAGATAACCTACTCTCTGAGTAACACAATGTAAAAAAAAGAATATCAGAAAACAAACTTAAAAATTACAATGCACCAAAAACCAAAAAAAAAGAATTGTTCCCACCTGCTGCAATAAGTGGGAGAGCCTTAACTCTTCAATTACACTTTTAGTTCTTGCAAGGTTCAAAAGTTTATCTTTTTCTTTTCTCTCTTGTATAAGTTCTCTTCTTGGTGACCAAACTCCTTCTTTCTTCACTTATTTTCCTCCCGTCCGCCTGGGAAATTGCCTGTCTTTTACGGCTGTAGAAGGTGAAAATTTACTTAAACATGTGGTAAAACAGTTTTTGAAAACGCACGTGTTTGCTCCTCTTCTTCTCAAACGGCTTTAGCTCCAAACTCCACTTATGAACTTCTTTTCAAACTTTCTTTTCTGGGGCTTCTTCGAGAGCAAAACTTTCTCTGAAGGAAACTGAAGGGGAAACTTTGTTACCCATGCATCCTTTATTATGGGCAAACGCTGCCTGCCTTTTCAGCAGGGAGAGAAAAACAAAACCTCTTCTCTCTAAGATCTCGTTTCCAACTGCTGCTAAGGTCCAGTCCCAGTTCTCCTTCCCTTCAAAAAGGGGCAGTTCACCTTTCTTAACCGTCCAATCACAGTCCATTAAAAAAAAAAAAATATCAGCAGGTTCTTAGGGCCACAATGAGTGTCTCTTGTTCTCCCTGACCTAAAATTTTCAAACTCTCCCCCAAAAAAAAAAAATTTCTTTTCTTAGTATGATCTACATAAAATCAAAAAACATCTAAATACATGTAACACATTAAATCAATACCATAAAAAGTTGTCATCCCTACTATTTACATGCCTAACTTTCCTACAAGCAGAGGCAACTGGTTTTCTGATATTATCTCTAACAGGAGAAGCTGCAACCTCCAAATCGGATACTTCCCTGTACAGCAGTCTGATGAGAATGGGTGATATATAATTCCATTGGAAAAAGATGCCTCAAAGAATGCTCCTGGATACCTCCATCTGCCCTCTTAATCTTAGCGGTCAGCACATGGTCCGTAAGGGATCCCTTCAACCTTAAGATAAATTTAAAGATATAGGCCAAAAACTCTCATTAATTTTGGGAAGGATGAAAACCTGTTGAAATCAACTACCGGGGCAACATCCTGAACCACTGAAATATCAGGAACAACGTTAGCCAAAACCAACCTTTGACTGTTGAGACTCAAACAATTCAGTTCACTATGTGGCCAATTCACAGTGTCACCAGACAACCACTCAGGCCCAAATATCCAAAAATGAAACTGCAATTCAAATTCCAGTGAAATGCCTCTAGTGATCATATCAGCGGGATTGTCAGCCGATGGGACATATCTGAAGTTCAGATCATAACCCTAGTCTCTTAGCCTTTCCACTGCTCCCCGAATGTCTTTCAACCTGTTTCTAATAAACAAACTTTTTGTTTTTGAATCATCCGATAACACCCACAAAAGCACTATTTGAGCATCTACGATCACGGTAACACTCTTCACAATGTTTACCAGTAAGAGCTTCAAAATGTTAGGGACCATTCTGATGGCAAGAAAAATGGCTAATAATTCTAGAGACAGCAAAGTTCTTTTCTCTAATGATGCTATCTTTGCTTTAGCAAACATCAACCTGGCAGACGCATTCTGCCTCGTATAGGCTGCAAATCCATAAACCTTTTGAGATGCATCACAAAACACCAACAAACTGGCAGGACCAGAAATATCCAAAACAAATCTGGGGAACCTCAAACGTTCCAACTCTACCAGGTCCTCAAACAATTTACTCCAGACCACATGGTGTTGAGAAGGAATCCTCTCATCCCAGGTCAACTTTAGCCTCCATAAGTCACTGATAAATATTCTCCCTTTGATAGTGACAGGCAGACATAATGATAATGGGTCAAAAACACTGGAATTCTGTGATAGGACACCTCTCTTAGTTACGGCTGCAACTTCAGGAGACTTACTTGCTATATGAATTCATCTTTGTCCAGGTCATAATAATAACCTAAAACTTTCTCAAATGGAGAGTCATGAATAACAAAATTGCCATCAGACTTCATTCTAACCCTCAAGATATCACAATTTGTGTTGCAAGACCTGAGGAAGAAGTTACTCTTCTTCATGATGTCGACAGCATCCTAATACAAACTCAATAAAACAGAGAAATTTGGGTCTTTATGAGGTTGTCCACATCAAAATGGCCCAGCGGCAGGTCCCTGCATAAACTCAGGGTACCTATCAACTGGGGATTCAGAAAAACAGTACAAAGGATCCACATACATGGACTTGGACCCTAACACATAATATACATGAGTCACAGGACACTCTGAATAATTGGCTACTATCTGAGTATAATGAGTCACAAGCTCTATTTTCCTGAGTAACAGTCTCAGGCTCCAAAAAGTCTGCAACATTCCCAAAAGGTACCAATCCCTGAGGGAACCTAAACACAGAGCCATTCATCAAATTTGTCAACTGCATGGGGCCCAAAAATTTGAGCAAATCCACACCTAACAACCCTTGCCCTTGAGAATGAATCACCCTGGACACTTAAAAAGTCCATGGCCAATTTAAAACCATTGGCTTGTATTTTGTTTACCACTGCGCTAAGACCCACCACATGAAAATCTAGGTCTAACTTTTCATTTACCAGAAAGGGAATCAATTTCATTCCATTAAGAAGCTTGACATCCAACAATACTTCATGTAATACTTTCTGCGCCGAACCCAAAAAGGTTTTAATGACAAGTTTTCTTTTAGCTGTTTGAACAGGTCTGTCATTCAAGGTCCTCATTACACTACTTGAAAGATAAGCGTTGTCTGCCAGTGTCTACCAAACAATTTATCCTTTTCTCAGTCTTGCCCTGACTAATTACAATCTCGAGCACAGGTAGTAATAAATCTCTGTTCATCTCAAAACAAGGATTTACATTCACTTGCTTCTTATCAAAAGTAGGACAAAGCACCGCAATGAAACAGGCTCTTGCAATCCCAACAAGGCTTAAACTGGCCTCGTACGTAAGGGCACTGCTCAGCAGAATGTGAAGGACTAGTGCATTTGATGCATAAATTAGCTGACTTGCACACACTCAAGCAGTACTTTAATGTAGAATATTTCCTACAAGAATATCCAGTATGAGCATTAGAACGACAAAAATTGCACCTGAACTTCTCGGGTGCAGCTTTAACTAAGAAATTTTTCAGGGTTGAGGGTTTTCTATCATCTGGAAGTACCTTAACCTTACTCAAACTAAAGGCTCTCTGCTTATAAACATTTTTATCAGGACTAGCTATTTTTGGGCTTAGTAATTTCTAATGTTCAGATAGCATCTGAATATACGGAGAATAATTCCTCCAATTCAGGGTAATTATTTCCCACCCGGTTGATAACTTCACGCCAAAACGACACTGACAGTTTACTGAACACTATGTGACTCACAAACTTGCTAACAGGAAATCCAAGGAGAAGGAATTCTTCAACTTATGGAGCTGTGTCTTAATGTTGGTGAGAAATGATCTGACGTTATCCCACTCTTGGTCTTTCACCACTCTGGAGTTAGAAATGGATAGAAATATTTGATCCATTATATGTTCCCTATTCAATATATCCAAGGCAGAGCCATTGTTTTCGTCCAAGATGGTTAGGTGGTTAATGAGCTTTGAGAGCATGGCCTCTGAGATGATTTCTGAGAATAATCAACCTCAGGCTTCTATTATCTATGCTCAAAACACAGTTTTCAAACTCTTTAAAAAAGTTCAGATAGGCCAATTTGTCTTTCTCTAAACTCTCTGGGTGAAAACAGGGCACTCCAGCTTAGGAGTTACCTTGTAATGAGCCACACTAAAATTATCAGCAGGTTCTTAAGACCAGTAACGCAGTGAGTGTCTTTTGTTCTTCCTTGACCTAAAAACTTTCAAAGTACTGCCACGTGTGGAAATATTGTTTTTATTGTTGTGTTGATGGATTCAACCATTTTCTTTTGATTTCTTGATACAGTTGTGTACGTTTGTTTGGGAGAGTAGTAATTCTGCTAGTAAAGGTGAAATATGAAAAAAAAAAGCCTGGGCCTAGATTAATATTTGGATAATATTCAATGGTGGCACTCATCAGCAACATTCTGTTTCTTGATTAAGCCATGTTATAGCAGTCTATCAGAATGACCAAGTCAACCTTTCTATGTTCCTCTCAACTGTGTTCTCACATTCTTGTTTTAAAATTGGAGGAATCCTGAAGCTTTTCATGATTAAAAACTAAACCACAATTGTCAATATCAGCCATTCTCTCTCAATCATCTACACCTCCATAAATTTTTAACTGGAATTCCTTTTACTATATCAGTGTATCCAATCAGTCAGTCACTTGCAAATCACTCAGCAAAACACAATACCCACACGTTTTCAAGTTATTAGCACATGCCCATATTTTCATGTGGGAGTTGTGTATTTTAAGTGGGATGGAGAGGGGTATTATTCTTTATTGTAGTTTTTAAAGTTTATATTTATTCTGATTATAATAATTTATGCTTACCTTTTAAATTTGTTTATTTTTTTAAGTTGGATTATTTTGTATAGCAATTTGTGTTTAGCTAATGTGCTACAATTTTGTGTGAGTGTGGGGATGTATATATATGTGCATGTGTGTGTACAGGTATATATTAGGGCGCACATATACATGTATTTTTGTATACAGGTGTGTGTGTGTGTATATTATAAAGTTATATATATGTACAGAGTGCGATGGATAAATTGTCCTCTAAATTATGCAAAGATGGAAATAACATTAACATCTCATTTTAACAGATATATTTACCAAAATTACACAAAAAATATCTTGAAATACTATAGAGTAAATTTATTCAATAAAATCACCATTGGTTTCAACCATGGCCTCCAAATGACTTTGGAATTTTCTGTAACTCTTCTGGATTGTCTCCTTGTTTAAGTTGGTGAATGCTGCCATAATCCTTGCCTTCATTTCATCTTTAGTGTTACAAGGAGTTTTGTTGGTCTCTTGCTCAGCTGCACACTGCACATAATTAAGGGGGTTGCAGTCTGGGGAGTAAGGTGGCCAGATGTAAGGGGTTATGTGATCGTAGAAATTGCCTGACAGCCTTGACTGGGTTCTCCTGCTTGTGTGATATGGTGCAGAGTCCTGTTGCTAGATATAGTGTCTTCCAGAAGAACTACCTCCTCAAGGCACTTGATGTAGGCCTCTATATTGAGTCGGAAGCCTTGACCAACAAATTCAAGGGTTCTTTTCTTATCAGAATAATCAGAGTGAGTTTTCTGAGCTGTTGTACCTTCATAATTACCATTAGACTCCTGCAACTCTTTCTGAATCCTCTGCAATCTCCTCAGATTGATACCCAAACATTCTGAAATGGTTGTATTGGAGCTTCCGGTGTAAATGCCAAGCAATACAGAATGCTGTTTCCAAATTTCTGGTGGAGTGAATTGCATCATGGTGTTCTTTTTCGTACAGATGGTGCCCAGCTGACCCTACTATATGCACATGCACAAAATTATAAGTATAAAATGGCGACAATTTACCCATCGCACCCTCTGTCTGTGTGTGTGTATATATATATATATATATATATACACACACACGCATACACACTGATTTCATTCCTTTGACCATAATGCAATGTTACTGTAAGTTTAGTATATTATTACTTATATTATCTGCTAATCCTCCTATCTTTGGACATATATATATAGGTATACATTTATTATGTTGTTTGTACATTTTTATAGATAGATCTATATATGTGTATGTGAATTTTTTATAAATAAATATATATATGTATATATATATATATATAATGTGTGTATATGTATGAATATATGTGTGTGTTTGCGGGTATGTATATGTAGTTATGTTTGTGTAGATATATATGCACTTGTATATGTATGGGTGTGTGTGCGTATGTACATATGTGCATATACATTTGTGTGTGTATATATCTATGTATATATATCAGTATATGTGTATATCTTAGAGTTTTTGAATGAATTATATATGCTAACTATAATATGCTTTTGTTTGATAGTGGTTTTAAAATTGCTTGTGGACTTAATAATCAACAGTTGTGTTTTGTTACATTTTAATCTTGTATGGACTTTATATCCTTTATAGTCATTTGAATAATATGGTTAGTATATATGTAGGTGTGTGTGTGTGTGTATATATATATATATATATATATATATATATATATATATACATATATGCCTATCTCTGATATTATAGCATTGTGTATCCCATAAATATAGTACACCTTAACTCACTATATCTATATATATATATATATATATATATTTCATGTTACTGCTTTGGTTGATATATTTATTTCTATATGTGTGTGTATATGCGTATATGTATGTGTGTATGTATATATATATGTATGTTTCTATTTGTAATGATGAATGTGTGTACACATACGTATGTATGTATTTTTATATATATTGTTATATATTTGTACTCATATGTCTACTCATGCGTATATAAGTATATATGAGCTATTTGTGTGTTTATGTGTTTTCTTTTTTATATATTAGCAAGTTTTATTTTAAGTGTTGCATTTTGCTGGGATATTTGAATTTGGTGTTTTTTTATGTGTGTATATGCATATATATTTATTTTTTCTATCCATTTCTATATATTTTAGTGTTTTTTTTTCTTTGTGTTATTCATTTTATTAATATTTGTTTTTCAATTCTACCCCTTATAAATTTTATCTATTGAACCCTTTTTATTTATATATCTTTGCCCATGTAAACAATATTTTAATAGTTTGTTTGAATTTGTTTACTAACACTTTCAAATTTGAATATTTGTAGGTGTGTATATATGTGTGTCTTTATTAAAGTATGTGTGTATGATTGCTTATATATGCATTTCATTGTATGTATATGTTGTCTGTTTTTTTAGGAATCATGGACATCTATTTCCTGTTTTGTTTGTGTTTTTGCATGTTTATATATCTAAATATGTCTACATGTTTGTGTATTATAATCTGATTTTATATGTATTGTCTTTTGCAAGATTTCATCCTCCCCTGCCCATATCACCACTTCAAATGTATCTAAGTTGTAATGAAGCTTTATATCAACATTAGATTTTAATGTTTATTCTGAGTTTTTGGCCTTTCAATTAAAACAAAATAAATAACAAAATGTATGTATTTTTTCCTCAGTTTCTTCTTTAAATAATTTTATAATATTTTAAACTTAATACAGATTAATTGTAATTTTCAATTTTATAGCAAAATTTAATATTTATTAGTTAGAATGATGTCTATTTTAGTCTAAGTTTTTTGAATTCTCATATATTTGTATTTTGATTGGTCATGGCAGCTTATTTAACAGCGTTTCCCCTATTGAGGGGTGTTTGGTCATTTGGACCTTTTAAAACCCTTTATTCTACATTCAACACCATAACTTAATAAAACACCAGAAGTGTTGAAACAAAATGGCTATTTTTGTAATGATTCTATAACATATTTATGTTATCATTTTTTAATAAATTATATATATATCTGTGTGTGTGTGTGTGTGTGTGTGTGTGATGGTATAAAGCTCTTTTGTTCTTTATATATTAGCATTTGTGTACTAAAAATAACATGAATCTTTTAAAGCAAAATCATTGGTTCTTGACAGAGTGTCTGTCTGTAAAATATACTATCAAATGAAAAATATTTGGCATGTACTCATCTGTTCAAATATTTCATAGTAATGTTATTTAAACTTATTTAAATCTATTTATTTTATTTTCTGCAAGTACTGCTTACTTGTTTCAGCTAATTCTTTTTTACCTACTTATCAAAATGATTCCCAATCATATTTTGAAGGCCGAAATACAAATATATTTTTCAATTATGATTTTTTTATTACTCAATTTCAGTCTAAAATTCTTCACCCTTGCACATATTTATTTTTTTATCATTTGTTTTGACTAGTTTCATTCTTCATTTTGTTGTGTTTAATCATGTTGTTATTCAATCTGTTTTTCACTCATTAAACTGCAGAAATTCAGAATAAAGTATTAACTTTAGATGAAAATAATTTTTGTCCTATACTTCTGGATGATGCCTTCATTAGGCTACCACTGTCTTCCTTACTATAACACATTTGGCATTTTCACTAGCTGCTTCATTTTGTTTTTAATTTTTATCTCAAATATATTCAACCAATTTATGTAACTAAAGATGCTTTATTTAAGAATTTCAAAATAATTTAATAGTATTACAATTACTCAATTGTCAGCACATCAAAACTAAGAAAAAGATGTCAGACAAATAGTACAAAGAAAGATTATTAAAATAAAAGCAATAGCAAACATTTTCTGCTCACGAATTGCAGCATACATTTAGACTAGAGAGGAAAATCCTGTCTATTTATAATAACCTTGGTAATTTAATTAGCTAAGATGTTTTCTATGAGAGATGAGTTTCCCAGATATAGGATGCTGGTCAATCTCACCCAAAGCTTTTGCATCTGAAGTTATTAATTCTGAATTTTGAATGAAAAAGTAACAAAAAAAGGAAAGAAACTATTGTCAGAATTAATAAAGAATATGTAATGATTTTAGCTTGATTTAAAATATTTTTTAATCTCAGAAAAATTGTAACAAATATAACTAATTCAACTTTATAAAAAAAGCTTAGGTGTTTCACTTGTTTTTTCTAATCTCTGAATTTGTTCTGCAATTTATAATCAGAAAATATTTGCTGTTTTTTCTATGCTTATAAAATAAATGTATTTTTGAGCTGGACTTTTCAACACTTTCTTTCTGTGTGTTCTAAATGCATTAGCGCAAATAAAGTATGATAGATTAAAAAAAATTATAGACCATAATGCATGAAAAGATGTAATTTTCTGAGCATTTTGCATTTGTAATAGCAAAAAATTTAAAATGATAGTGTCACTTTCATTAAATTGAATGTCAACTAGGTAATTTTTTAAAACATTAGCTTTGAAAAATCTTGCATATTTTAATTGATTTCAGCTGTGTTCGCATTCTGAATTATCCAATGAAAATTGGCCAGTAATAATACAAAATGATTTCTCAGTTAGGAAAAAATACTGTTTAATTTAAATAATGAAGAGAGAAACTTAAAAATCTTTATTGTCATAGAAATTAGAATCAGCTGCTCTACCCTCCAAAATATAACCAAAAACTAAAACTTCTCATTTTTTATTAAATTATTGTATATTTGATTTCAATTAATTAAACAAAGGCTTCATGACAAACAGAAATGTTTCATATTTTTCAGTCATATTTTATTATGAAAGCTAATGTCTTATTGGTATTAATCAACTAATATTGGTATTATTTTCTGAATATACTTATGATTATATCAGTAATATCTATATCTTGTAACTATCCTTATCCTTCTTTGAAAGTATCTGCAAGGCTGCTCTCAGGGACAAGAGGCAAAAGAAGTAGTACTGCAACACAATGTCATCAAACTCAGGCTGGACTTTCAGTTGCAACCATGTATGCCTATCCCGCATTGGACTTAGCAGTTACAAATGTGCCTGCAAATGACATGTATAGACTCCCACTTGATTTTTGTTTTGCAAAGCCAGGCCATGATGATGATCTATCATCATGAAAACAGAGTGCAAATTAAATTATTATTTATAATTAAATTCAAATGATATAAGACATACTTGATTAACACAATATTCCATAAACCTGAATAAATTATTTTATTATTTTACATGTTATTATGGGCTCCTTGACATTCTATAAACTTCATCAATCAGTCATTCATTAATTTTGATAACTTTTACACTGCTTCCATGTTAGCATTACTTGTAACAGGATCTTTGCTTGAATATTTCTTTCCATTTTCATATATATATCTTTTAATGATGGACCACAAGTTTTATATTGGATTAATATCTTATAAAATCTGAGAACCATTCCATTAAATTGCTGGTTTTGAAAACTTTTACAGTTTTTCAGAATATGAAGGAGCATTATCTTGAATATACTCTTTAGCTTAATGCTACCACTCCCACTCAAAAAACATTTTGTTACAATAATTATCAGCATTTATTTTGAAACTATTATCAGCTTTAAAGGGACCTATAATTTTACTGACTACAATAATAGTTCAAAACATTAATCCACTTTTGTTGGTTGACTGTTACTATGAAAGACCCAACCTCTAGGCTAGTCATTGCTTTCATCCATTGTAACACCAATAATTATCATTGAGAAATTAGTTTCCTTGCTTTTTGTTTTTTTTTTTTCCCCAAACTACACATTTCTCTTTGCAATGTTTATCAACTTAAAAGGTGGTAGTTTTGTTGTTTTCATGTCTTTAGCCAATGTTTTTTAAAATTTTACATCTTTTCTGTTTACTTTTGTAATTCCAGTTTCTTCAAATAATTTCTTGTCAATTGATTCACTTGTTTGCTATTCTTTTAATTTACCTCAAATCTCTTTTTATGACATTCTCAAAGTCAGATTTTTCTTTCTTTTTCTTATCTTTCCAATGTTTTCAATTTCTGTCTTGATTGTTCTAATCTCTTTTCAACTTTTTCACAGTTTTTAATCTTGTGTTCTCATGATCAATAACATCTTGTTTCATTTTTTTATATAACTTTCTTACAACTTATAATATTTATATATCTGAAATTAAAAAAACATCTATAATTATACTATTATATAATAGTATAGTTATGGATATATTTTTAAAAAAATCAATAAATTTTTTTCAAATGAAAATGCCTTCCTGAAAAAAAGTTTCATTTGTGATTTTTAGAAATATCAAACTTTTCAAATGAAAATAAACGCTTTCCTGAATAAAAAAAAAATATTAATTAACATTAATAGAGAAATAGTTTATTATACAATAGTACAGTTATAGATATTTATTTGTTAATTTCAGGTATATAAAGATTATCATGAAGAATAATATGAAGAACAACCCTTGAATTGCATAAAATCTCATTTCACCAAATAAGTTATTGTAAAATAACAACAAATATATTTATCACACAGTTTACAGGAAAGAAATCTCAGAAATCTCTGACCAATAATTGTAAATATTTTTTCTGTTAATGTTAATATTAAAGCTGTTTTTATTTTCATTGGACAAGATTGATATTCCTAAAAATTGTAAATGTAATTTTTTTTTTATTTATTTGTTTTTTTGCTCTACCATCTCTAAAAATGATAGATGTTCAATTCAGCAAGCAAGCTTCCATTTATCAGAATTTTCCTTTTTTCTTTTGTTGCTTATAACATGTCAGCCAATTTAAAAATTTGCACCTACTTTTAGAATTTCTTTTTTTCCTTTCTAATGCTAGAAATCATAGTATTCTTTAGATTCTTTAGAGAAATGGTCTGTTGAAAAATGATCCAAGTCGAATACTGTTTGGCTATTGGAAAAAAAGGAAAAATCTTTTCTCTTCCTATTTAAAAAAAAAAATATATAAATCAGTATTTCCTGTATTATTTTCTCACATTATTTGTGCAAGAGAAAATACTTATCGCTCCACATAAAATGCCTACATGCTTTTTTGCATTGACTAATAAAAGGGCATAGCAATTTTTTCCTCAAAATCACAGTTTGTTATTAGATAAATGTTCATTACATTCTGAATTCACAGGAAAATTCTAATCTTGCTGCCAAGCCCTGGTGCTACATTATGTAAATGCTCTTAGTAGGTATCCCAAACTGCCCTAGTTGACAGTGTGAAAACCTGTCAAAATGGTGAAATTTCCTTCCATTTCAATTATTGATATCTTGTTTATTTTCTAATCTATTTTGATCAAATTGGTATGTAAACAAAATTTAATCTTTCCTCTTTCTAAAGATACAATTCCTTCTAAAGTGTGATGATTAGTTTTTATTCCAGTTGCACTTGTTGATAATTTCATAGTTGTGTTTTTAAAACTTGTGCTCCAAGTTGTGTCTCCCTACACATATCAAAAATAATCCCATCTTAAAAAAAAGGATGTTTGTTAATTTGATGAGTTAACCATAATGTTTGAAGTTTTTTCACAAAATATTGAAAGCTGAACACTTTTGCAGATGAAATACCAGAGAAATTCAATTTATAAAAAAATAAATTATAATTTGTAAAGCAGTTGGTTTCATATGTCTGTGTCCATACACCTCAATGCACATGCAAATCAAAAAAAGGGCATACTGCATTCATTTTGTGCAAAACAGTTGGGTTTGATACATCAAAATTTGAATTGTTGACCGAATGAATGAACATCACCAACTGATTCCCACTTTAAATCAGACTAGTTTCATTGATGGCTATTACAGTTTATATCTTTTTCTTATATTTTCTTTAAAAATTGTATAAAGTCCTCATTCATTGTATTTTGTCATGCTTGAATCACTTTCACCTCATCTGTTATTTTCTTAAAAAAAACATGAACCAGAATTCAAATTATAAAATAGAAAAATATATAAATTGGATATATTCCTAGTTCTTTAAATTTCACACTTAAGTTTGTCTGTAAATAATTGAAATAAACTTTTTTTAAAGTGTTTAGTTTTCCTTTTAATGGTCATTCATTTTATTTGCACCCATGCTGGCAATATTTTCACAAATTCTCCAGATTTGGGGATTAAATTGAAAATTTATTTACATTTAAAAAAAAATATGGAACTGGATACATTTTATAAAAAAGGACTACATATTCTTAACTTTGGCACATGGATTCACAAAAATTGAAATGTAATTAGTAGGTAATTTACAAAATGTAATCATTTTTTTTAAATGATTATTTGTTTATTAAGAGGTTAAAATGAAACTGAAATGAAATTTTCTTAAAAAACAACTTTTGTAAACATGAATTGTTTTTTTTGTAATTTTTTAACCTGTTATCATAATGGCATTATGGAAGATAATAAGCAGAACATCTTTTTTTTAAACAGGTATCTGTTCATTTTTTTCTTATGTCTTAGTGCTTTCCACACCCAGGTGATTAATAAAATTTACATTAATTCTTCTATTCAGTAGATAATGAACTGAATGCCCTGAGAAGTAGTTTTCTTCTAAGTGGGTGAAGCAGGCTGAAGAAGAACCCAAATTTCTTGTAATGTATACTAATACAGTTAAAAACTGTGATGAAGGGTATAGACATTACAGGGATATAATTTTTAATGGAAATTCATCTACACCTCTAAAGAAACAAAGGAAAAGAAAAGTCCCTTAGTGAATCTGAGTATTCAAACAACTCTAGCATTTGTTATGAAGAAAAACCACTTTAAATGACCCTCAGTTATGAGCACCAAGGCCAATGGGTTGCAGTATACTATTACTCCAACTTTTATATTGACCAAGTTAGTGATATTACATCTCCATTTGCATAATTACACAAAATTTTTGAATATTGGATACATATATGAAAAAAGGTGTTCATGTTACTGATAAAACTGTTTTATTGAATTTTTCCTCCCAAAATTAGTAGAGTTTCAAAATTTCAGGCATGTACCTATCAATGCACAGTGGAGTAATGGATAGCAGCTCAAATTGAGGAATTGGAGTGCCGATTTCAAATTCCAGTCGAATCCATTACATTCACTTACATGCTAATACCTTTGGGAAAGGTATGAATCTTCTTCTTCTCCCCTCCAGCTATGAGTAAATAGCAGGACAAACCTTGTATGACAACTGGTCTATTGCAGAAAGAAATGGCAACCTACTGCAGGGGAAAAAAATCTGTCTCGTTAGTCATGTATCAAAAGATACATGATCACCTAAGCGTGTATCACACATGGCACATAACTAACTGACCTACCAATGGATATTTTTTACAGCAAGTTCAGGATGGTATAGTTTTGACCTGTTTTTGCCCAACTGTCAAATTGCATTTCTGGCTGTTTTACATGGTGTAAATATGAATTTTTTTATTGATATACTACTGAAATAAAAATTTAACTTCATCTCTGTTGTAATATAAATCATAACAAGAAGTTGCAAGGCATTAATTATTGAAATGAAACTTTTTTTTGAACAATCAAAATTGCCCTTCTGTGTCATGTCTTAACTTTGTTTTGTTTTAGAGAACAATTTTTTCCAATGTTTCTTTTACTTCTAGACTATCTATATGAGATTACATTTACAATGATTTTTAACTAATCTGAAGCTGGCATCTTCAGTTATACACTGTTGAAATTGGCTTTTGGCCCAATAACACGAGATGGCAAACTGACAAACTTTGAATGGTCATAACTTTGTTGCTAATTGAGAGATAGATTTGGTAACATTTTTTTATTTTGTCAAGTTCTCTGTATTGGTTTTTAGAGATAAATAAAAATAAAATTTTAATTTGCATTACCTATTCATAGAAAAGCACATGATTCAAACAATTAATTAAGGATCTGCCATCTTGTTCATTGCTGTAAAATTATTAAATGAAGAATGAAAATGTTGCTATTAAAATATCTTCCATTAAGACTCAATACATGATCAATTTGCTATTCTCAAACTGGATTGATCAATTAACTAAAAGCAAAGAATGTTTTCCCAAAATTCTTACTTCTGTTGCCTATTAATTGAAAACTATACATTAGAAGCAGGCATTTATATAATTGACTTATTTTTTTTTTAAATAGTAAAGTGTTTTTATAGGAACTCCAGCCACTAAAAAGAGCATACCCCAAAATATTTTCTAGTAAAGTATTGCACTTAAATGTAAAATTTATTGAAAAATTACCTGCCAGAGTTTAAATTTTTACTTTTCAGCATTTTCAATTTATAAAGAGACTAAGGAGGTTTGGAGTAGTATACTTTATCTATGATCCAATTGATAATATTTAGTGCAATTTTAATCCTTGATTTCATGCATAGAGTATTTTAAGTAAAATTTTGAAAGTGTGTTTTTATGGTGCTACATGTAAAAGTAGCATACTTTGCACAAGATCAATCTGGGGATTGCAAAGTACACATTACATATTTACATAAATCTTAGTTGGTCACTGACACAAAATCAAGCCTGCAGAAATACTCCTATTATTATAATATTTCTATAATATTTGCATAAATTGCTGTTTTTTGAATATTTTATTCTTACAGACAAAAAAAAACTAAAACTGCAAGTCATCAGTTCAGAAAATGACTTCCATTATTGTTATTGGTTCAAGTAACTTAGAATAGTAATGTAATTTACACACACACATACACAATATCTGCTTTCTATAAGTTTATTCTTTTTTTATGTGGAGGTACTCTTAGCAAATTCTTTTAAAATGGCTAAGTGAAACATAGATGGAATTCACATGGTAAAAGTTGCTTAAAGAATATAATAGTTTTTCTTTCTGCAGTTTAGCATTAAAAATCACCAATGTCTACATGCATCACCTACAAAATAAATATTAATTTCTATTTTGTTTTCAACAGTTAATGAATTGAACACATTAACTACAAATGCAAGCACAATAATTATTAAATGCCAGTAACTTGGCTATTTTGAGAAAATATAAAAACTTATGACTTTATAAATGAATATTATGCAGTAAAAACTTATGACTTTATAAATGAATATTATGCAGTAAGCAATTATTGAATAGTTTTGTGATAAAGGTTTTAAGAAAACCTGCTTTTTTTCACCTGTTTCTTTGTTTTGTTCTATTCTCCACCAGCCATCCACTTTCCAAATTTAGTATGTAAATATTGTATAGCTTTCACATTAATTACTTAGAGATGTTTATGATTTCAGAAGATTACTAACCTATTTTATAAAAGTATCCATAATCCTGATAAAATTTCAAAATTCTCAGATCAACAGATATGGGAACCATCCCACCACTAAATAATCAATGTATAATAATAACAGTAATGAACTACATCTTGGACATTCAGAGAAAAATTAATTTTTGTTGTTTTTGTTGTAAACATAAATAATATACTTACAAAGAAAAAATAACATTTAGTATGCCATAATCCATTGATGTTTTATATTCCCTATCTTTATCATTTTATTAAATTTCCAAATAAACTTATCTTGGTTGTTTCTATCACAATGTTTTGACCATTATATCCTCAGGGCTCTTACATCCTAGTAATTTCATCACAATAAGCTACCATATCATGGCCTGACCATGAAGGAATTTATTAAAAAAAGGTCAGATGTTTGACTATTTTGGTCACATTTTAGTAAGTGTAGCAGCTGAGAACTTTTCGGTACTGCCTCATCCTGTTGATATGTCACTGTCTCATTGGGTTAAGGGGTATAATGTGATGAGTATTTGTTGGTTGGGATATATCAGAAGCATGCACATATGACATTCTGAATGGGTGGCTTTGATGCTTCCTGCCTCATTGTAATTCAAGCTCAATACAGACTGCATCTTTCTGCTAATTTTTCAAGTCATAATCATTGGCTGATACCATTTTAGATAAAAACTGATGTGAATTTAACTACAATGACTACATGGACACTGTAAGGAAGTAGCCGTAGCCTTGGCTATATTGCTAACCACTATCTCTAAGAATGGTTATTACTATTCAGTATCATGTCAGAGAAGAAAAACTGGTGTATTTCAAGTCTGGCAGTAATCCTACTTGGGCTGCTACTAATTGCTCTCACTTTTTGGATGACGATAGACTTCAGGTTAGTTTTTTATGCCTACTATCTGCTATATTATGTTTTATTGAACTGTATCTTACTTTCTTTCTGCTAAACATGTAACATTAACTTCTACATTGAAGCAAATGACTGCTATGAGAGATTTCTGATCACTTGAATATTTCTGTTTTATACTTTATGTATACAAGTGTATCTAATATATTGTGTGTGTGTCTGTGTGTGAGAGAGAGTATGATTTCATGTCTGCAAATTCAAGGAGCCAGTTGTCAACTTGCAAATATTTCACTATAAACCAAAAATGTTCATGTTTATAAGGCTCAGGTTGTTATGAAATATCATTTTGGCACTATTTGTAGAAGCATCTGATAAAATATCACTACTTTCACTTGTCAGTGTAACTGTTGCTTCTCTCTGTTAATATTTTCACAACTTTCTTGTAAATTTTCTTCCATAAATACATGTTGTTTCCAGCAAATTCCACCCTCTCCTTTGACTTACCAAGTGTAATAAATATTTTTTCCGTCATGTTTCATATATCCTATATTTCATTTTTTCTAATTAGGGTCCTACAAGTTAAGGCACATTTTTTTTTTTTTTTTCATGAAGTATTGAAAAAGGTGATACACTGCTTTTTAGGTGATGAATTATTTTCTACCCTGCAACCTCTTTCCCACAGATAAATTGTTGCTGTTCTTGTCACTATTATTTCCATGGGCAATTTTCAGACAAGCTACATTCCTTAGTCCCACAAGTTCAGTTCTTCACAGCGAGGATCAGCCATGTCCCATACATCATCCACTTATCCTCATTCCTTTGATATTTCTTTGGTAAGAAGCAAATTTCACTCAGACAGCTTCTTCTTCAGAACTGTCACTTTGTGAAACGGACTCCCAAGAGGATGCTTCCCCAACTACTACAATCTTCACATCTTCATGTCTAGAGTCAACTGTTATCTTACATATCCTCATAATATGCACTTCTTCCTTCCTCCCTTTGCACCCTTATAACAAACCTATTCAGTAACTCTCTACCTTCAGTTGCTCTTGGGCCGTGTATTGAGTGAACGATAGTATATAAAAAAGCATAGTTATATCTATTCAAAATTTATTAATGCTCAAGTAAAACTCAATTGTTTCAGTACAAAAAAAATATTCGCATATATAATATTTTCCAATTAAATAAATGTTGCAATAAATACAACTTATGCTATTTTGTACTAATTAATATTGGAGATAACCCCAAAAGAGTCAGTTTGGTACTTAAAATCTTTCATAAAAACATTTAAAAGTTCATCTTTAGTAAACTTTCTTGTGCAGCAATCAGTTTCTGGATAACTCAATTTATCATGCACCATAGTTAATTTCAACTCAGTTTTATTTATTTATTTATTATTGTAGTTGTTATGTGTGTTTATATATTTTATTTATCTTTTCCCTAGTTTATCTATCCTTCATATTTTCAGTACTAATTTTGTAAAAGCAACACAAAGTGAAATAACTTGGTTGTTTATAGAGGATTCATAGATCATGGCACTTTTGGTGTATCTTGTCAATCAATTATATTCACTTTTTATTAAATGATTTTCAAGGGTCAAAATTGTAATGATAAAGGTTTTGGTGGCATACAAGTGCACTGACAAGTCTTTAATTTTAAGTCTTTTTCATGTTTGTATATTCTATTCTTTAAATCTTGGAATGTTCCACTGGTGTATTTCTGGGATCATTGTTTATTTTCTACTTGGTATGTGTTTCTGACGTGAAATTAACTCACTGTTTTATTTTTATATTCTTGATATGTTTATGATCATTTTTATATTGAAAGAGCTAAATTTCTTTCAAGTTCATTAGTTATAGAGTTTGTAATGAGCTTGATTTTTGTGTCATTATTTATGCTTTCTTTGCATTTTTGGTTTTGTAGATTTTGTATGTTTTTCTTTTGATATTTTATATGAAATAATTAAGATAGAGGAGAGTTTTTAAAATACTTTCAATGTATTTTTCCTCACTGAGTAGATATTCAGGGTTATGAATTATAAGAACTCTTAATAAAAACCCATGATTGTGTTAGATTATATCTTATTGTGATGTGAATAAAAAAATTAGGTTGTTTTAATTTTTGCCTTATGGTAGACAGTTAATTTTAAAATGATATCAGTTTGATTTAACAATATAAAAAAAAAATTAAGGTATTCTTTCTTTTTCATACATGAATTCAATTGTCGGTTTGATTTTATTTATGACACCTAGTAATTTAGTTTTGTGTGGAGCTATTAGTAAGGCGTTGTCTATGGCTAAAGTATTCAGCATTTTTAGGTAAGATATTTTGAAATTGGCCAGATTCTAAGAATTTTAAAAAGAGCTAGGCCAAAAACTGAGTTGAATGCAATTAAAATCTAATTTCTGTAATGATACAGTTAAAACAGAAATCAAGTGTTCAGATGTTTAATATAAATTACATTTTATTTCATTAATGTAGATTTTGTTCTTGCGAAATAAAATTCTTTTTCTGATAATGCTGGTTCATCAGCTGAACCTGACAAAGTAGAAATTTTCCAAATTGTCTTATATATTTTCCATTCTCAAACTTTACACCAAAAATGTCCAGAAAGATTAAAAGTTCTGGCAAAAGGTAGAATTATGTAGTTGTCTGAAAGATTGTAGGAAATAATAGAACAAAATGTTATATATTTCTCAATAAAGTTAATGTCAAAACTTTTTTTTTTTATTTATACCCATATATACTTTTATAATATCTGTGTTTGAAAGTAGTAGGTGGTTTGTGCTCATTGACCATACAAAAGCAGATAGAATTGTGAAGCAGGATTGGACAAGAGATTTCTCAAAATAAAAACATCTGCTCTTTTCTCTCCCACCTTCTTAAACAAGATAAATACAAAGGGGTATGATTTGGCTTCTTTATAGCTACTAATCTTTGTTCATTGTCTTCTTTTTTTTGCCTTCAAGCTGAAGATTTTAAAAAATATATCCCAAATAAAACATCCTGATGGATAGAGGATGATGCTTAAAGCTGTGATCACTGGCCTGTCTATAGATACAAGGAATCTTTCTCTTTTGTCTGTAGTTGTCCTCCAGTTTTCCTTTATGTATAAATGTTTCTATTATAGGAGTTAATTGGTTCCTTATACCCATGTATTTGTATATCTACTTATGTAGAAACAGAAAATGGATACTAGAAATTTGGGTAAGTTGAGATGGTAGGATGAAAAGCAATATTTTAGCTAGCTTTTTCTCACTGTGATGATGTACTGTGTGTGTGTAAATTTATAATGTGTATGCATGTAGATATATATATATATATACACACACACACATGCCAGTATATGTGTTTTGACATACAAAGTTAATATCCTTTATTTAACATACTAACATTTTTACAACACACATCAAATGACCTCTTTGAAAACTTGCATTTGCTACAATGAATTTTCTAATTGACTTAAAAGTTATATATATAATATTTCATCTAAAAAATAGTATTAACTTTAGCTTTTTACTTGCAATGTTATGCATTTTTTCTCTAGATTTTTAAATATTTTTCCATTCACAACTATATCTTCCAATGATAACATTATAGATTAACATTTGGTTAGATATCTCTGCTGTTGTAATAGTAGTTTTCTGCATGTTTACTGTCTTGATGAATACATCAATATTCAAACTTCATCCTTGTTTGTTAATGCTATTTTAATTACCTATCTGTTTCTCAGAATGTGGGTGTAGACATATGCAAAATATAAAAGAATTATTTAAGTGAACATTTACCTGTCCATAAATCATTTAAATAATCTATTATATAATATGTTTTCCAAAAAAATAATAATGATGCAGTTCTATAAAAACAAATCAAGGAAGCTTTTGGATGGAATCATTCTATTTACTTTTTATATTAAAAAGAAATTAAAGGCCTAATTTTTAAATAATTTCTTGAGGTATTTTCATGTAAACAGGTTGGAAAATGTGAAGGATAGTTCCATTTGTATATTAACGATAGCCTATTTCAAATAATATGGATAAGAGTGCTTTGAAACTTCTGTATAATTTATAAACTTGTATTTGAGTGCTTGCCCTCAAAATTTAACAGTATTTTTTTTATTTTCCTTAGGAAGCCACTTATGAGAGATTAAAGAACAAAACTTATGTGGATGAGGAATCCGAAGCTCTTTGCAAGACAGTTACTGAGTAAGTGTTCCTTTAATTCTCATTTGTTCTAAGTAGTTGCATCTATGGAAGCCCATTTAATTAAGTTTTGCCCAAATTACAAAAGAATATATATAAAACTAAAGGGGATCCATGATTTGAAAAATCAGTTAAAAATAGTTAAAAACATATGCTTTCTATGAAAAGGTTATATTTTTTGTAATTGTTTTTTATTTGTGAATTCATCCTGAATAATTAATGTGAATGAGGTTACTATGACATTCTCTTAGAAAATTTGCTGTATTCAACAATTTCAACATAAGTGACTTTGATCATTTTGTCACATTAAAAAAATAATGAAGTGCATTTTGATCTTGAGATTATATTCTGCATAAAATAAATAAGATTTTAATTTCTGCTTATATTTACAAAAAATATATCTATTGAAATGAATAGCCATAAATAAAAAAAACTATTGTTTTCATTGATTATTTCTTATTTCATACAATCAATTACAAAATATATATGAACAAGAATTAATATTTTTTAAGTGTGAATCTTAAAACAGACCATAATTTTATCATAAATTTCTGATTATACATGTCCAGAACAAATAAAAATGGATGAGTTGATGTAAATTAACTCAGGAATATTTTGTCTTTTTGTTGTAAAAAGATACTTTCAATAAAAATGTACCTTTTTTTTGTTGATTAATTTTTTTCTATTACTATTTTGCTACTGAAAGCCAAAGGATATATTGCTATAGAAGTGTTCATGAGAGTTCTTCCAGCTGATATAGTGCAAGTTTTCATTGAAGCATCTGTATTTCTGTCTTATGTAATGTCCTTAATTTTTCATCAACTTAGAAGAAAATATCTTTGTGCTCCCAAATATCTGTAAATTTTTGTTTTTGATCAGATTAATAGGGCACAGCGAACCAAAATCTTAAGATAATTTTGCCTCAGACAGAATGAATCCCAACATGTATATGTGAAGGTTGGTTTATGGTATACTGATGTAAGAAATAAGATATCTGATTTGTGCACCAAAACACTATTGTTCTCTTTTTCACAAGTAAACTGTAAAACTGAGTGTAATTCCTTTAGTGCTTAATGAAATACTGCATCTTCAAACTCACTATTGAACACACAGTGTCATCCACATATGAACAATAATTATTGGGTCTTTTATTATTATTATTATCATAAACTGCATAAACATGCATATATATATTGACACCAGATGACTCTACCTTTCCTTTGGACAACATCATTGTCATGGAAGGGGGAGACATGCTGCATGGGCAACTGTTGATCTCTAATAAAACGCTGCCCAGGCCTGCACCTTGGAGAGGACACTCCAAAATTGCCTCACTGTGACAGCAAAACCTGGGGATCAACAGTCTACTGATTGGAGGATTCCAAAGATCCTTCTGTATGGGGAACTGGCCACTGGCAAGAGGGCATGGGGTAACCTCATCTTTGCTTCAAGAATGTCTGCAAAAGGGACATGAGGGCAATGTGCATGGACATT
The DNA here is from genome assembly GCA_903632075.3 of Acanthosepion pharaonis. NCBI lineage: Eukaryota > Metazoa > Mollusca > Cephalopoda > Sepiida > Sepiidae > Acanthosepion > Acanthosepion pharaonis. Next base: position 88,436 of record CAHIKZ030003312.1, on the reverse strand, counting down.
GAGAGGTGGGAAGACACTGCCAGCAATTGATCTCTCATGCTGGAAATGCAATTTACACAGAGGGCTGGAGTAAGGAGAGAAGAAACTGAGGCCTGATGCTGGGGAGAAGCATACTCGAAGGAAAGAAAACAACACGGTGACATCAGGGGAGGGCTTCTTCACAAGTATTCATTGCAATCGAGACAGTCACTTCTGTGTGGACCTGTACAACCATAACAGATGTTGTGCCACCATCAGCAGCTGAGGCATAACTCTTTGGGCACAGATCCATGCGCTCTTGAGACCAATGGATGCCACATACTATCATAAACTGAATGACTTTCAGATAGATAAAAATGTATGGTAAAAACACAAGCTTTCATCATCTTGAATGACCAGAAAGAAGATTTTAAGAAAACCATCATGCAGTTTAACAAAAAGGTAATTGGGAAAGATTGGCAGGAATATAATTGACAACACATGAAACATTCTTCAAGAAATGCTCTTGAGCCAATTTAGAAGGCAAAGACTTTTCCAGTGATGGAGAGTAATGATAGTCCTCTATTCTTCCCATAGGCTTTTTGGTCACCTTTTTTTGAAGATCATTATGATGACTGCATCTTTCAGTTCTTTAAGAACTTGTTGGGATTCCCACATTTTAAAAATGAGGATGAAAATATGGGTTTGGAAGGATAAGCCTCCATGTTTGATCAGTTCAAAAGGGATATGGTATGAGCCTGGAGACTTCCTTGATCTCATTTGCTTCATGGCTTGCTTGAATTTTTGAAAAGTAGGCATTATATTCAACTATAGCTAAAGAAGATGATTTGGAATGTTTCTCAGAAAGTCCTCAGCTGTGTTGAACTTTTTATTTAAGAGGGTGGGGAAAATGTTCCTTTCAGCTTTGAAATATGTCTTGTGGATTGTGTGTGTGTATATATATATATATATATATATATATATATATATATATATAATAATATACTTTCTTTGGAAAGTGGTCAGTATCATTGATAGAGCTAACATATTCAGTTGTATTGATATTAGTTTGTGACCCTGGGTTTTACACTTTTGCAATCAAGTGGTCCATTTTTTAAAAAATGGATCTATTTATGCTTATTTATTTTTGGTGGTGGTTGGGGGATTTTCTTCTGTGTTTGTTTGGGATGGCACTCTTCCAATACTGGATAATTTGGTTTTTAAGCCCTGTGCTAAGTATCAAATAAAAATTTCCCAAATAATTATATCTAGGTGTAAATTTACATGCTTAATTCGAAAATAACAAAGAAATTTTTCTAAAATCTACCATTTTGGAGTTATCGGCAATAAAATTTCAGACTTATTTGAATCATTGACTGCTACGGCATGACAGCCATTACTGGCATTGTTTGTATACATTCACTGCTGAATAGACATGTGCAGAAGATTACTTTGTTAACAGCCTTTTTACTGATCTTACTTGCTTCAATTACTGTGCAACTGAGGACTCATTGCATGCACAATAATCAAGACAAGTTAATGTCAGTTCAGTAGCAAATATATGCAAACAATGCCTGTAATGGCTGCTGTGACACAAATGAGTCTGAAAATTTATTGTTGATAACTCCAAAACAGTAGATTTTATCAAAATGTCTTTGTTATTTTCAAATTAAGCATGTACATTTACACCAAAATATAACTATTCAGGAATTTTTTATTACATACTTAGTGCGGGGCTTAAAAAGCAAATTACCCAAAATACTATACATTTAAAAATTCATTTTAGAAAATAAGCACATTTCAAAATAACATCTGCAAAAATCATGCAAGATACGAAAAGCTGTAAAAAGGCCATTAACTAAGTAAGCTTCCACGCATTATGACTAGAGGAAAACATATGTAAACAACGCCAGTAATGGCAGCCGGACAACACAAAAGAGATTAAACTTACATTGATGATAAATCAAAAACAGTAATCGAGCACAATGTTTTAGTGTCATTTTCGAAATAACCAGACAATTTCTCACCAGAATAGTACATTTTCAATACTGGGGACTTTTGGTGCTTATACTGCAAATTTAGCAAAAAATAAACAAACTTTTATTTAAAATTTCCTGAAAAAAGCTTTTTCGCACAAAAAAAGTTTGTATTAAAAATCCTCATAAATTTTTCTTTGGCATAATTGAACTTTCTTGTGTTAAATTATTATGGCATTTAAAATATTTTTTACTTTTTTTTTCTCATTTATTCATCCATGCCAAACGAAATGAAACTTTTATTTTTGATAACTAGAAGTGTATAAAAAAAAGAGTTAAAAACTTGTATTTTTATCTTGTTTTTATCTGGCATGATAAAGCTATTGTTTTTTCCACTTTTAACATAATTTGTTTTAATATTTTTAAAATAAAACTAGTAAAATTTAATTTTCTAATAATCTAATAAAATTGGTCCTATGCAAAAAAAATACATATTTACAGTTGTTCTCATCCTTATGAAGTTTTTAATCATTTTCAATCTTATTTTTATTTTAATGCTTTGTAACAGTTGAATCTCATACTTTATAAAACAATCGAGTTGGATATCAGCATTATTTAGCTTTCAACTTCCTAATATTTTTTAAAACTTATTGTAAGTAAAGTTTGCTAAAATTGTTTATATCTCTTTAAAAAAATCAAGGTATATGTTTTAGTTTTACTGTGTTGTACTTTTAATCTTTTTTTCTTTTAACACTTTTTAATTCTTTTTAGAAATTATTAAATTTTTTAGTTGTGAGAAATTTATTTTAGACAGTAGTGATTAAATTTTTTAGATTGAAGACTCTTTATTATTTATTTATTAAGTTGCTGTGATAATTCATATTTAATTCTTATTAAATGTCTGTAAGCAAATTTAAAATTTGCATTTATTTTATTCACTGTCCTGCAGAATTAGATACTCCTTGTACTTTACCAAAATATATACAGGAGTTAAACAACAATACATAGGATGATGCCTTTCTGCTCTTTTTTTTTTTTTTTTTTTTTTTTTTTTTTAGAGTATTATTGCTGATATTAGATTTGGGTCCCTCTTATGTTTGAAGTTCATGCTGAAATTGAATTGTCAACCATGAATTTGTTACATTCTTTGAAAAATGCAACATAAAATTTTAAGGAGATTGCATAATATTTTGCTTGTTAAAACTTTAAATAAGATGAACAAAAAATAGTCCATTTTTTTCTTTTACAATTAATAACAAACCATTAGTTGAATCATTACGAATTATACACCTAAGAAGACTAGAAACATTTTTATCTAACACTGAAAACTTTAAATTTTAACTGTTTATTATTTTCAGACTCCAATTGTGTAAATCCAATGCCAAGGAGAAAAGTGTAGTTTGCAAGTTTTTTAAGATTCCTGATGATAACCAAAGTAAAGCAATATGTCACCTGTGTGATATGCAAATAGCTAGAGGAGCAAAAGCTGCCTTCTTCACCACAAGAAATATGTTGAAACACTTAGAGATAAAGCATGGAAAAGGAAAGAAGAAATGTAAAGAACACTGCCTATTGACTGTTCAACTATAATTAAAAGGAAAAATTTTGTCAGTGGGTCTTTTAAGCAACAAACTTTACATGAAGTTATTGATCACACCTGGGATATAAATGATAGCAAAGCCCAAAAATTTCATAAATGTATCAGAGAAAGGATTGCAATTGACCTGCAACCTTGGTTTTAAAAAACCATTGAACCATATAAGTCTGAATTATAAAATTCCCTTCTGAAAGTATATAAAAGAAAATATTGTTCAAGATATATTTATTTTATTTTATTTTATTTTTTTTTTAGTTTAGAAATAAGATACAAGAGGAAATCAACACTGCTACTCATTTATCTTGGCTAGTTCAGCAAATTTATCCTTTTTAAATGTAACATATTCAAATTTTGAACAAAGTGCAGTTCTAAGAATTATTCCATTAGAAGTCTCACACACTGCAATAAATATAAGTGAATGCATCACAGAGACAGTACAGCAATTTAATATTTCTCATAGTAAAATTCATGTTCTCATAAGAGATAATGCAGCTCAGCAGTAGCTGTATAAGTCCAATATGGGTCATTATCTTGTTTTCTACAAACCTTGAAGTTGATTATTAATGATGACATATTTGCACAAATGTATGTGAAGGATATGCTTTCTATTTGTAAACAAATAGCTTGGCATTTAATTCACCCAGACTTAAAGGGCAATGATGATTGACACATGTTCTAGACAGCTGAAAATGCAAGCTGTAAAGCAAAAACTTCATTTCTGTAAACAACAAATTCGGAGTTGATTTCTCCTGGTTGAAAGTTGAGTTGAAATACCAGGAGAGAGTGTATGAATGAGCCACCCATACTCACCGTGAAGAATTAGTGAAAGGTAATAATATGAGAGAGTGGAAGAAGGGAATTCCCCAGAATTATGAAGTAAGCTGAAAACAAATGGGATTTACCAAAATCCCCCTATGCACCGTGCCTTGCACCAGTTTGAGCGAATGTCAATAAATATGAATGTGTGCAGCAAATTCGGCTGAAGAGACGGAGACCAGAAAGAAATGGCAGAGAGCCTATCCCAGACACTGGTCGTGATACCCTCCACCATGTGATTGCCTGCTGAACAGAATCTCCCCCACTTCAGCCTTGTTCCAAACTTTACCAAAACAGCAAACCAAACTTCACCAAGTCAATAACAATATCACCTCCGATTTAGATGTGGGTTGGGCTGATAATTAATTGTATGCGAACTTTGTACAAAGGACTGATATAAAAACGGTATTTACTTTTTGTCCAATTTATTCTAGTTATTTTTTTTCCTGTATGTCTTCACTCAACTTGGACCAGCCTGACACAAAGATACCTGCGATGATTCAATCTTGGCCTCTTTATGATCAAACTTAAATCACAACATGGGATAGGGCAGGTCTGAGATTGAAGCGATCTTCATCGTTCAGCCACAGTGTTGGCAGTCTTGGATGGCCAGGGAGGGAGTTGTATGATTACATTTGTGTCTGGACATTAGGAGGATAGGATAATTAATTTGATTTATGATTCCCACTTATCCTCAGAGATCTCAAGACATTTTCCTCCCACACAGTTTTGTTTTTCATTCATTTTACCCTGAGGAAGCCAAAAAGAGCATACACTTCTCCAGCAGAACAAATCATTAATAAAATTTTCCACTTTGCCTCAACATGTTCACTTTTCTTACAGATACTTTTATACATCTTACAAATTATCTTACACACACACACACACACACATCCTGGGAAGAAGTATTGGACATTTACAGAATATTTGTTTAGTGTATTTTCAGTGTTTACATTTATTTTAAATTTAGACAGATGATGTATTTTTATATAAAATTAAGTTAGTGGGGAATTCAATTTTTAGAAAAGAGCAAAAATCAAGTGTTTATGCAACAAAAAAATTTTACTACAGATGTCAAGAAAGTTCTAACTGTTGGTTGTCAAGTTACATATTAAAGAGTACTCTAAAAATATATGACCCTCTTATTTATATGAAGAATATTGTCTGTGCCGAAATTATTTAGAAACAATAGAGAAAAAAAGAGTGATAAATTGTTTCATATAATGAAACCACAAACAATAGGTTTTACTTAAATACTTTTACAAATAAATACATAAAATGGATAATCAGCTTAGCATAACTGAATAACTTAAACTCTGTTGTAGCATGATCCAGATGCATAAAAGAAAGCAGTATTTTTATGTATTAAGTGTAACATCCATGGAATTTGATGTAATGTATTGAAAATTTTTTATTACTGTATTATTATAAGAATTCAATTTAGTTGAAGAAAAGTGCTTTGTTCACAGATATATCTACAGTTTGATTTTTCTTTTTTCAGTCACTGACATGCCTGGTTTAGGATGCATGAGTGAAACTAAAAAGTTCTTGGCCTGACCCACTTTGATCAAATGACCAAACATTAATTTTTTTTCTTGAATCTATTCTTAGTTAAGCCAAGAATAAACTTTTCATCAACCCCTTGTATATTTCCTCATTGTGTTTTTGTTTTTGTTTTTTTTTAATATCATTATTGCATCTCAGTTTTATCTTTTCTGATGATCGCTCATTTCAAATCACACAAACATAACTAAAAGCTTTGAGAACTTTATATCATATTCTTCTAAGTTACTTTTGAAAATCCATTTGTCGTAATCCAATCATTTTTAATTAAATTACATGCTGGTATTTTTCTTGAAATCAGTTTTGATTATTTGGTTTTAATCTTGCCATTTTTATTTCTTACAGGTTAAAGCACAAATACAAATCTGTTGACAATGGCACTAATCTTGGATATATTGTCAGCCCCATTTGCAATTTTAGTCATGAATCGATGTCAATTAAACTCATTATACACACCAAAAACCAGACTGAGGCTCTCAAATTTACCTGTGATAGTAAGTAATCATGCTTTACACTTATTTCAGATTGATTTTCTGCCAATTTAGGTTAAACAAACTTCATGTTATTTTACTTATGTGAGGATGCAAGTAAAGATGTTTTATCTACAATTATGTAAAAGACTTGATTTTAAAATAGGTAATGCATATAGAGAATCTTCATTCTCTTTTTAACATCTATTACCCTGACTCATTTAATTTTTATGAAATTTTGAGAAATTCTTTTGTGTATCACATCATGTTTATATTTGTTATAAGAACAAGTCTTCAGAGAATTTAAATCCTCAAAGTATTTTGGCCAAACAGGACTCTGATTTGCAAAAATCTGCCCTGAATTGTAAAATAAAAATGCAATAAAACTAAAACACTTTTTAACTAGAAAAAATTGCTTTTATGAATAAAATATATTATAGACACTGTTGTCTTAAGAAAAACATTTTTTCAATGAATAATGACTTTTTACAAGAATTGTTTGCAATTTTTAAAACTGTTAATTAGTATAATTTATAAACTTTGAAATCTTTTAAAATTTTGTATTTGTAGCAATCAAGTGACATTGTTATTAAATTAATACTCTATTTACTAATCATAAATGGAAAGGTTCACTAAAATTGAAAACCCTCCACCAAATATTTTAAAAAGGATTTTGAATTTTTTTTTTGTGTATGTATAAACATATCATTTTCTGTAAATACAGAAATTCATATATGACATTATCAAATTAAGAGATGTACCTATAATGAAATTAAAATTTATTGGTAATTTTCTAATATTTTTCAACAAGTGTCTTTATAACTAAAGCTATAAATATAAAGGCCAAGTACCTAAAATTCAATAAAATATTAAAATGCTTAAAATATTTTCTTAATTTTTAAAATTACTGGATAGTTAAAAAAATAAATAAAAAAAGGATTCACATTGTATTTGTTAAGTAATTTCTTTCAGTTCTATCCCCCTTATTTAAATTTCTCAAACATCAATAAATCAGAAATACACCCACTCAGTGTTCAAAAACTGCTTTTCAGTGATATTTTAAGCTAAAACTGAGTAATATCTTTTTCTATAAATATTAATTAAGCTTTAAATCGGCTAATTTTCCTCAAATAAGATTTCAGAAAGGTAGATTTTATTTTTCAAAGATTTCTTAACAAAGAATTGTTTTGCATTGACAGATATGTCAATAGGAATATATTTATAGATTTTACTGATTCCAATCAATTCAGTTTGAAATGCACCAAAGTATTTTTTTTATTGGTTTTTTTTTTTTATAATGACCCAAGCAAGGCAATAAAGTCACTAAAATGCAAAAGTTTACTAGAGTGTGAGAGAATATGAGAAGAAAAAAAACCAAATACTATTAAGAAGAGAGAACAATAAAAGAACAAGACTTAAGATGACAAAAGATTGGCATTGCATTTAAGATGACAAAATGATTGACATTTCATTTAAATTTTGAAGATCAAAGTTAACTGGAAAGCAAAAAGCCAGAAGAGAGTTCTACAAGCGAAAAGTCTGATAGAAGAAACTGCTAACTGTTAAGTAACCATTTCAATTGTAAAATGATGAGACCTTGCCGCCAATCTAGTACTGAACTTAAATTCATAAAGTTTATGTACCATAGAAGAAAGTGATATTTATTCTGTTTAATACAGAAATGTGGCACATAGCTGAAAATAGGATTGGGGAAAGGACAGTCTTCTTCTATCTTAACTATGACTTAGCTAGCCGCAAACACTGACCCAATCATACGAACAATATTCCTTACACCAAAACAACACATTCATATGTACCTTTCTTACTACAACCACCATAATACTTTATTGTCTCTATGAAAATACTAACTAGTCTCTCATATTTACAATTCATTGGCTGTGGGGGGAGGGGAATAAAACAACAATTCTAAAAACTAGCCCGAATGAGTATTTACAATATGAATATAAAAACTATTTACAAGAAACTAAAGAAAATAAAATTAGTAATAAAACCCCCCACAATCACTAAATGTGGTAGAAACATCAATTCACTGGCCAAAATCAATGCGGGACTATAATAGTATAAAACATTCATTCATCACATGCACTCACACAGACACAACAACAAATATGAAAAAATTAATCACTTATTTCTGAATTCATCCATTATGGCATCCAACAGCATCACTGACCACCTAATAAAGGGAGGGGATGAGAATTAAACAAAAGAAAAATAGGGACAGAAATAAAAGGAAATGAGCATATATAAAAATAGCTAAGTTAACTGAAAAAGGAAACTAAAGAATCAAATTAAACCTAAAGCTAGCCTAGTTTCGGATGGGTTGCAAAGTTCAGCCCAGGAAGAGCAATATCCTGATGCCTAACCGGCATCAAAGTGCCACTCCAGGTCTGCCTCTTTCACACGACACAAACGCGCAAGATTCACCCACCTTTTGCTGAATTCCATCCTAATCTTGACTTTAAGCTGATGCTTAAAGTAAAAGATCAGTTGAGAAGAGCTGAGCTTCTCGCCTCCATAGAATCCCTTCTGATGTTTTGTCCAAATCACAACTCTCATAACATCTAGCAAGCAGTGGAACACATACTGTTCAGCCTTTTCATAAATCAGTTTGACATTGCTATTTCGGAAGAGGCCTCAAGGACAAAATTTCCCTGAATCATGCGGACCATGAGGCCTTCAACAAACTTGCACAACTGCACTACCTGGCTGCAATGAAAGAAGGCGTGACCCAGGGTCTTGACCTCCCCACCACAGCGTCAGCAGTTAGATTTCTCCAAGCCAGCTGAGCAGAGTCTTTTGGCAACCCAGAGGGCCCCACGAACCACCAGCCAGGTGAGTGATGCCTCATCGTTATTGAGGCATTTCAACCTGGATGCCCAAGGCCATATTGTGCGAGCCTTCTGCTTCGTAAGACCGAGATCGTCAATCAGCTCATCACGCACAGCCCCTCTGACTAAAACTTGATATAATGCCCTTTTTAATCAGACAACGCCTGGACGTTGGAGATATTTTCCAAAATAAAAAATGGCGCTAAAAATCACATTTCAAAATAGAAGGAGCACTGATATAGGGTAAACGGTGGGCCTCCTCCTTTTAAAGTGCACACTTCTCAGGGATGGAAGTTCTTTCTTACAACGTCTTCCTTCCAGAAGGCGCCCTCCCATCTGGTTTGCAACACATTCAATCTAGAAAGTTGATGCAAAGCATATATTGACAAATCTGAATGCTTTGGCATGCCCACCATACCGCTTTCAGATGGATGAAGGCAATAGATTTCCCGAGTGACTCTGGCAGCCTTGCCTCCCCACAAGAAGGAAAACAAGAAATTCACTAAAGCCAGTTTAAAGTGTCATATGGAAGTGGAAGCACAGAGAGTCAAAAGGAGAATCAGGTAGATGTGTAAAAATACTTCCAGCCTCACCTTTAATGAAAAATTCCACTGAGACCACAAATTAATTTATATATCTCAGGCTTCCCTTGCACCTCCGAATTATTCATTTCCAACTGGAGATCAGGACCGAACCAGACGCCGAGAATCTTGACCAGCCCATCCATCCAGTGGAAAGGTCCGGGAAGAAAAACTCCATTCCACGCACCCAAACACAAGCCAACAGACTTATCATATGATCTTGGCCCCTGTCACCATCTCATAACAACTGATTTCTTTGCTGATTTCGTTAATCTCAGCTCTGCTTTTAACACAAAAGCTGAACGTTGTCAAATAGGCAGAATACCTGGTAATGTGGTAGCAATAACAGGGCAATTCCATATTATTTATAACAGCCTTTAACTTGCGAAAAAGGTTCCAATGCAAGAACGTAAAGTAAAGGCTAAAAGACAACCTTGACGAATGGAGCAAGACAATCAAAGGCTCGATCGTATTTAAAATTCACCTCCACCAGCACACCGGGTAGAGCATACAGAAGTCGGATCCAGGTGCAAAAGTACGCCCAAAACCGTCTGCCGAAAGAACAGCCTCCAGAAACCGATGGTCATCCCTATCAAAGAATGGCTCCAATCATATCATTGGGATGCTTTACTACATAGAAATGTTGGTGTTGTTGCAGAAGGAGAAGTGTATAATAGGTTCCGGTCACTTAATGCTGTATTCTTCAGGGAAGGTATTTATACATTTATGTTCTGATGGAACAAGTGCAACAATCTTGATGGCAACAATGCTGAAAAGATGCTGGTAACATATGCATACAATTTTATTTGTATAATAATAAGCTTATTGGATTTTAAATGTTTTTACCTTACTTTTTTGGATATCACTTTTGTGTGTATGTGTACACCCTCATTTTGATACTCTAAAGATCACTTCAGAGTATCAACAAAAACTGCATAATTTTAATTATTTTTTTTCTAAATATCTTAATTGTGTTGTTTAGAATGTAGTGTGAACATACCTACAACTGGGTTTTCACATTGTGGGGAGTGCTTTGCCTACTTTCTTGCATGCAATGGGTTGTATAACATGTCTGAAGTGAATATTTTGATTGCATTCTAATTTAATACTGTATTGACCTAAGGCATCAAAATTTATCTGTTTAAGCTTTTGGAATGTTCTGCATTTGTAGGAATCATAAGAAAAATCTGAAGTGATGTACAAAGATTTGGAATCAGCTTTTCCATTTTGTTGAATAAGTTCATGACTTTAAGTTGTAGTTTCCCAAATTTGCCATGATGTATGGTAGTTTTCATATTGATCAATTCACATTATTTACATTATTCGGACTATTGTCCTCATCTTTGTCGCCATATTTATCACAACGTTTCGGCCTTTTTCAGGAGGTTGGAATTTCGAACTGAACCCTTTAATTCACTCACTGGGGTAGATGATGGATGTCAGTTATTAGTGCTAATTTCCCTCTGAAAGTTCTCCACTGCCTTAACCGGGTATTGAACTCACACTCTTTGGGTCCTGGATCTAACCAATGCCTTTATCCACTGTGCCATGTGTCCTTGAGGACATCTGGGTATGAATTTCTGGGTATTATAAACCTAATGTCTTCAGCAACCATTTTAACCAGTGCTCATATTGCAATTTTTGCTGTTATCATTCCATGTTTTTACCAGAGCTCATATTGCAACTTTTGTTGTTATCATTGCTTTTCTCTGGCACTCCTTATTACTGGTTCCCATATTGTATTTATTTCTATGCTTGGTCGGCTCAGGAGATTTTTGTGGCCTAGCATATGTGCTGATTCCGTAAGTTTATGAATTTTCCAATGGTGTTCATTGTCTATGATCTCAACATGATGCCAGAGAGGGCGGTGATCCCTTCTCTCTCCATATGTGGTCAGCCACGCCTGATTTTTCTACTTCCCCTCGTGTTACAGCTTTCTGGTGTTCTTGAAGCCTTACCTTGAGCGGGTGGCCTGTCTCTCCTTTATATTCCTTTCTGCAGCTGCACGGGATAGTGTACACACAGTCTTTAATCATGTTCTCCTCTATGGGGGGGGTCTCACTTTGGAGAGATATCTGCGAAGTGTCGTCAAGCTTTTGAAGATTGTCCTGATGTTATATGGACCGCAGATCCTTTGTATTTTCTCTGATAACCCCTTCACATAAAGCAGGCAGACTGTTTTCTGATTGTTGTTGTCCTCCTCCTCTTGTACCCACCTATCCCAGTTTTTGGGGGCTGCTGCCATGTATCCAGGGTAATTGTTACATTGTAGGGTACTAGTTATACTAACCAATTCTTTATCTAACGCCTCTGGATTGCCACTTATGACTTTTGCTCGGTGTTGTAAGCAACGGACAATCCCTTTCTTTACGCTGTGATAAATATGGTGGCAAAGATGAGGACAATAGTCCGAATAATGTAAATAATGTACATAATACATCTCAGAAATATAGACAGACTTTGATCAATTCATTTAAAAGTTATTTGCCATTTACATTAGCATTGAATGCCAGGATCTTTTGTCTGGCTTTCATCATTTGACTGGTTGCCAGCAAAAAATCTATTTTGCTTCTTCTCATTTGACTCTAGTTTAATTTCAAATGGACTACAATTAAATGTTAGTGACATGTTTGGATTCTGTCATCAGACAAATTGATCTCACAGTTTCTGCAGTTTTTTTTTAATTTGCATTTCAATATTGTCGACTTGAATATCAATAGTGGCATCTCTTGCCTGTATTACCATATTGCAGATGGGAACAATAATTTTGAACCAGATGGATATCAGTATGCGTCTGAAAAAGGGTCAAGGTAAATTTAATACCATTGAGAATTGAGGGAAATGATTTCACGCTACCAATTCAAACTAACTACTAGCCTGTGTGTCATAAGACTTTTCCATCTTTTTGAACTGCAAGAATAGATATTAGTCTCTTTCAATTAATCTAAGAACAATAACTACTTTAGTACAGCAATCTACTGAGTTAATGTCACACAAATTCAATGTATGCTGAAAAATAATGAGAGGATTTTCTTTAATAATATTCTTTTTACTTCATTGTACATGGCTGAAATTTTGGGACTATATCCATGACTGCTGCAATCTTCCAAGAGAATGCTATTTTTACTTTTTATTGTGTTTACAATATCAGAACCTGTTTTCCCTCAACATTTTTAAATTCATGACTGGAGTTAAAAATTTGACAAATAAATTTTCAAGGATATTTCCTTGTCCATGTCACTTAAAATGTTTTGGAAAATATATACTATTTTTATTAAGTGAGAGAAAAAAATCATGTTATAGACAAGCATATGGTTGCAAGAAATACGGCAACAGCAGAAATAGATTTACGTGGTTTATTTCAACAGGAACGTAAGAATTTGGGACAGCTACCTTGTGGTAAAGTTCATAAGCCGGCTTTGGATCTAGGTCAATCTCTCATAGTAGTTCACACATGTTGACGGTGGTTGATGTGCTCTCCTGCTGCTGATCGCTCGGCCTGACCGTGACGGTCTGTTTTGCGGCCACCTATGGACTGACTGTTGAACTTCCGTGTGACCCCTTTTATAGCGTTTTTTTATGGCTTAACAGGCTTGAGAAACGAAGCGAGTATAATTAGGAGGGAAGCATTTTTATTGGATGAAAAATAGAGCACTTTAAATATTATTTTATTTTTTCGACTGGAACATGTATCATGAAACATTTGTAAAGAAAGATAATGGTCATTTTGTGACGGGGCTTTGTCCCGTTCACATCTGGTTCTCGCTCTTGAGTATTTGCCTGCAAATCAGCCAAGATATGTCTTATTTTATTTTATAACAAACAGATGTTTTAATTTTATACCTGCAAGTTAAACAAATCACATGAGTCTCTAGAGAATATTTATGAATGCTTTCCGAGAAACTTGGTAAGTCAGTTAAAAATGAATCAACAAAATAAGTCCATCATAAACTGCAATTTTCAAATTTTCTGTTCAGACAGGGCTCTACAGACAAATTTACCTTTAGTTGACCTTTGACAACTAAATATTTTTGTTTACTAGCCAAATCCATGTAATGTTATTTCACTCTAATGTTATGAATAAAACAATTCCAGGTGGAGTTTTGTTTTATTTTCTAATTCTCTAAGACAATACAGACAAAATTTATGGGAGGAAATTTAGAAATTTCAAGAACAATTACATTCAGTTCTTACTGTTACCTGGCAAATATCATTAGAATAATTCAGTCAACTGAAAAATACATGTTTGAAGATCTCATCAGTTTCAATATTAGTTACTAAACTTGAAACAACAACCTCATAAAGACATTACATTCACTTCAATTGTTTACCTGGCAAACTTTGAAAGGTGTCATTTAGAAATATTCAGTAAACTTACTGACAAAATTTAAATGCAAATTTGAAGTCTTCAAGATCTCATCAGTTTCAATATTACTAAACAACCTCAAACAAAAAGATCATAACAACAACCCTCAAACAAAAAGATCATAAATACATTATACTGAGTCTAGAAACTGTAGAACTGTTTACAGTTACCTGGCAAATATCACTCAGGATAATTCAGTCAATTGACAAATGCAAGTTTGAAGATCGCATCAGTTTCAATATTATTAAACTTGAAACAACAACAACAACAACAACAACCTCATAAAAACATTACATTCACTTCAACTGTTACCTGGCAAAGGTGCCATTTAGAAATATTCAGTCATGATTTGCAGTTATTGTAACACTCTTAACAACAGGTTTTTACCTTATTTTCAATTTCCCTATCAGGTTGGTAAATGTCACTCAGAAATATTAACTATATTAACTATAGTAATGCTGATCTAAGATTTTAAAGTGGGACTGGAAAAAGGAAATGTCCAGATAGTCTGGCAAACACATACTGTGTCTTTGTGTTACTGACATTGAACTTATTTCTTTCTGTTTCAAACTGAAATTTTATCTTAAAATTTATAACTCCATTTGCCCAATATTGAATTGCATTTATATTTTTTATTCCAATTTCCAGTCCCACTTTAACACTTGCTCAATTTGAATTGTCAAATCAATAGCTTGTGACTAAATCTTTTTTTTTTCAAACAGTACTGCTTTGTCCTTACACTTTCGATCAACAGAGACAATGTTAGCTGGCCAGTCACACTGTCCTGGCCCCCAGCAATCCTTCTTTTTGTGTTTGCCATCCACTTGTCAATGGATTTCTCTGGGTTGAATTTATAAATATCTGGATCTTAAGAAATCAGAAAGCAAGTCTGACATTTTCTGTATAGACAAGCTGCTCCTTATGTCGCTCTTTATTTCTGTTCTTCTGTGTCAGTCCAGCTTGTCTCACACTCTGCAGAGCTGATTGGAAGAGTGAGCATTATCCTCCACAAGATGAACAATACATTGCAGAAGTCAAGTCTTGTAACCTCCTTGGTCAGTAGGATTTGCCACAGATCAGAATAACACTTGTCCCTGAAAATTTGATATTTGCAACAAAAAGAATTTCATGTGTCTCCATTCTGTGTGAACAATTTCCATAAAGTTCCTGCTAGCCAAAAGGTTTTCCAAACCAGTCACAAATAATGTCTATTTCATGATTTCCAAATGGTCAAGTTCCTTTTGCATTCTGGCCATGTGTCATGATTGAACACCTTAATGAAACTTTTTGTCCACACCTTGAGCATCTACACTTGTATTTGTTCCCAACAGATTTTGAAACCTTTTGTCTAGTTCTTTGATTGTAATGTCAACTGTAGATTCAACATGCTTCTTTAGTTTTCCTTTGGCCTCATTTAAACAGGACTCCTGATCATTTCAAATGTCTTGAAATTTGGGATTACCCTGCAAATTTTCAGACTGTTGTTCTTCAATACACAGGATAAAAGGGTTTTCATACATTCCCCAGGAATGTTTTAACTCCTTCAAACTTGAAACAGTTTCCTGAGTTTAAAAATTGATGCAACTGCTACAGGAAGAATCAGAAAATGTCTGTAAAATTAGACTGGGCAAAGCTAAAGGCTTCGCCAAATAGATCATTTGAAAAATGGCAAAATGCAGTTCCACAAACCATCCTTCAATTGCTTGTTTATTTTCTTAGTGTTATAGAGTAGTTTCACAGTGGAGGCTTGTATTTCACTAAGTCGGTCCTAAAATAGGTTCAACGTAAAAGAAAACGTTAGGAACTTGATATAATAATTAATGACGCTTGAAATTTAGTTGTTGTGGTGGCTGATACTTTAAAATCCGACAACGACTGACTGACCAACTTTTTCACTGAGCTCCCTGGCTCACTGCTACTACTCCTACTTATTATAGGTGGGAGAGTCTATTAACAATAGAATAGGTATGTTCCATTATAACATCCCCCGAAAACTTTACTCTGTAGGAGTAAAAAGTTTTATTTATTTATTTATTTTCATTTTTACAGAAAATATGAAGAAAAAAAGAAAAAAAAAATAATTTTTTTTTTTTTTTTTTAAAAACATCGTAGCGTATTTTCAAAATTTTTTTTTTTTATCCAATCTGCAGTTTAAATGATCAGTTGCCTTTCTTTTTTTTCTTCTGGATCGGCATAATATACATGTAAAATTCTTGCATTATGTTAAAATCAAATGTATTGAAAATTACCTCCATCAGCGTTTTTTTTGTGTGTTTTTTTCCATATTAGAACCACTGTCATAATTCTGAAAAAAAAATCTGATCTGGTTACTGCATTTACAAATTCTTCCCCTTTCAGATGAACCCGAAGTACATCATATAGCCAATCTGCTTTTCTATATTTTTTTATACCTCCATAAGCGTTAAAAACAACCTTCCGTTTTGAGCTTCGTGAGATGGAGTCACAGTTTCTGTAGGTTCTTCTTGTTGGCTTAAATCATTTAATAATACTGCATGCCCTTGGCTGCGGGTAACTTCCCCAGTTTTTCTCATAAATAGAATTTCATCTTTTTTGAAAATTCTGGACCTTGTTTTTTTGACATATATTATTCGGTGTAACCCATTCAACTTTTTTAAATACATACATTCTAATCTGTCCAATTCTTTATCTATCTGTTCAATTGAAAAAAACAGCACATTCCTTTTCTTTTTGAATACCACCTGAATTAAAAGTTTTTGTTTGGCTGTAATTTTGCCTCCATCTTGGTTTCATACACATTCCCAAACCTGGAGAAAAAACAGTAGGAAATGTTCCCTTAAGTTTCTTACTAATTTTTTAGGCTTCCGGGTTTAAACTTAAATTTTCAACCTTGTAACAGAAAGAATTTATTGGTAGATCCAATAATTGGAATTTTTGTGGTATTTTCTATGACTAATAGATTAGCTTTTCGCATTTTTTTATTTAATGTGACGTTTGTAACAAATTCTCTAATAAATTGTATTTTTTCTCCCATCACTGACCTCGCAATTTTATGTGTTTTCATTAAAGTTGGTTTCCTCAACTTCTTCCACGTATGCAAATTTATGATAGATAGGTTGGAACCAGTGTCGAGTTGCATTTTTATTTTTTTATTACTTATTTCAACAGTAACAAAATTTCTGGTTATTCCATCGTTTACCTTGTCGGACTTTAATTTTCTTATTTTATTGTCTTTATTTTTTGACCTGCAGTGCGAACTTTTATGCCCGACTCTTTCACAGTTGAAACATATTTTATTCCTAAAATTGAAATATCTGTACCAGTGAAGTTCACCATGCAAAATTGTAAAACATGGCTTCGGGAGTTTTTGTTTATTTTTCTCTGGTATTTCACTTTTTTGTTTGATAATCTGAAATTTTAGAATTCTTTTGGTAGACTGACTTTCTTTTTTTGTAGCGTTATTTTCCTTACATGCTTAAAAAACCAGACTGTTCTATATTTTTTGAATCTTTCTTTAAAGCTAACATATCTTGTGCAGTCTTCTACCAAACTCTGTATCAAATTCTTGGTTCATTTTCCAATTTTGATAGTACCAATTTCCTCAACTCTGCGTCTCTTTCCGATACCTTGAACAAACACTAAGCACTTAAAGTTGTCATTGTCAAAAGCAACTCTGCTAGCTTTTAATTCTTCAAAACAATGCTTATTCATATTGGCTGCATAATTGTATAGTCTTGTTCATTATCTTTCATCAGATTCAAACATTTCCACCTCTTGTGAAACAAAGATGTCTTTTTACTAAATAATTCAAAAGATATATTTACAAATTGAATCGTAAATGTCAAATAGTATTAGTTTTTTTTTTTTACGGTAAAATGTAGTTTACCAATTTGTTATGCTCAGCAGTTCCTAACTTGCTTAAAAGAAGTCTAACCACGAATGGTAGTCCTCGTTATACACGTCCGTATATTTTTTATAATACTCCTCAAAAGTTATCTCTTCATCTGGACTGTACGTAAATATTTCCATTCCATATTGTATTCTCTGGGAAAGAATCATTTTGTAGATTTTTCTTTTAATCTTCTCAGTTATTTCCAGAATTTTGTTTTGAAACTCCTTATGCATCAGTTCCATTTCTCGTTGAAACGGCATCTGTCTATTAAAAGTTTCATCCTGTAGTTGCATCTGGAATGATTTCTGTTGCTCTAATATTGTCATCTTTTGTTCCGTCTGGAACTTAAAAAATTCCTGGAATATATTTTTGCATTCCTCCATCTTCGCAAAAAAAAATTACTTTAATAATTAAATATTGTAGAGGTGGGGTTCTAAATGAATTTGCAATTCACTGACCTATTTGAGCAAACTCCATCTTATTGAGAAAAAAAATTTACTTTTTCAGTTGAGAATAACTACTGATTTTTTTTAACACTAAGTTGAATAGTCTTGTCTTTCAAAAAAAGGCGTAGAACATTTTTTTTTTTTTTTTTTAAAAGTTTTTTTCACCTAGATGTTTGTTGCCGAAATTTGACAAACAAGTTTTTTTTTTTTTTCGTTTTATCCTCTGTATGAGTACAAATTTCATCACCAAATAATGTAACCTCTGTTATACTTGAATATATTTTTTTTTTTTCACCATATGAACTAGTTCTTTGTAATGTCAAGTTTGTTATGGCAGGTGAATTTTTTTTTTTGTGAATGAAAAGGTTTTTTCCTTTCAAGAACTTGAAATTCATCACCAAAATTGTTATAGAGTAGTTTCACAGTGGAGGCTTGTATTTCACTAAGTCGGTCTAAAAATGTTCGATGTCCAAAAACGTTAGGAACTTGATATAATAGTTAATGACGCAGCAATCTAGTTGTGAAGAATGATACTTTTTGTCTGACATTTAGACTGACCAACTCACTGAACTCCCTGGCGACTGCTACTACTCCTACTTATTATAGGTGGGAGAGTCTATTAACAATAGAATAGGTATGTTCCAGTATAACACTTAGCTCTACCAGCAATGTCAGCATTTGATGATGTTGCTGCAAGATTTTCCATATGAGTGTAGACTGCTGCGTATTGACCATGATCCCCAGCCAAATGACCATCTTTCTTTCCTTGGAGAAAGACTCTCATTGCCCTGTCTACATGGGGAATCCATCTGGTACCCTTCACTCGTGCTAGTGAGTAGATTCTTGCTTCAAGTTCTTCTCCAATGATCTTGAGTTCTCTCTTGCTCTTTGGACTGAAGTGGTAAGTCTTCCATATCAAATGTAGACAGTCATTGACAAACTGCATAATAGGAGTCTGTTTTTGTAGTTTCAATAGGGCTAATTCAAGCCTATGTGCCATATAGTGAAAGTCTATGAGATGGGAAACTTCCTGCCTTAACAGTGACACAACACCATTCCTCTGTACTGTATTCACATTTGCCGCATCTGCACAAAACCCAACAATTCTCGATGACATTTCATCATCACTGATCCCCATTTTAGAAAGAACAGATTTAGCAGCAGACATAATGCCTTTATCATGGCCATGTTCAATGGCAATAACTTCAACAAGTTTATTTTCTGCTTTGCCATTCAACACTGTTCTCACATAAACTGCTTCATTTTCTGACACAGAGCTGTCAGTGGCACCATCAATCATAACTAACACATAATGAAAGTCACTGATAGATTCCAATGTCTCATCTCTGATCATGCTTGCAATAGTAGACATCATTTCACCACACCTAACATCGTTACTGTATGCAGGTGTCACATTTTTGTATTGAAGTAAGAGTAGGGGCTTGAGTTTTGTAAAGGTCATTTCTTCTCGATCCCTATACAATAAACTGTCAAATCCTTTTCGTTTGATTTGATTTCTGCATAGAGAAATTTCTTGGCAATGTGAGACTTTTCAATTGAGTGTTTGCTTGTTTTATTAATGATAAAGTCGTGGCACTTGCCATGTCTAAGACTTTTACTATGGGCAAGGACGTTTTCACGTTTAAATTTAGTACTACCATCTACAAAATCAGTTTTTCCAGCCAAAGTTGAACCAGTCCTATGACAAAAATCACAATACATATATTTTTTTTTCTCTATCGTAATGAAGCCAGGCGAAAGTTGACAACCAAACTTGTCGGAAATTCTCATACAATGGACGGCTTACTTTCATTTTCTGTGTCATCATTACTTTGTTTATCATTCGGGGCATTCTTTTGAGTCTCAGTTTCATTCAGTATTTCTACTTTGTTCGATTTTGCGAAGAAAGCCAATATCGGCTTTAGTATTGTTTTCTTCATTGCCATGTTTCTTTAAATCTTTATGCATGCTCAGAAAGACGAATGAAACATGAAACTGCGAATAAAATGTGTGCTGCCATCGTCAAAATGCCAATTAATATCTTGTATATTGTTCTGTTAAACCTTTTATTGTTTAAATAATTTGACTTTGCTCGTTTTATTAAAAAAAAAGGTTGAACAGACATTTTTCACTCAGGAATGAGCTTTGGAAGATTGTCGTGTGAAAAAAACAGTCGCCAAAAGATAAGCGTTTTATTATTTCTAGTCGCCACTTAGAAAAATCACTCACAAATGCGACTGTTTCACTTGCAACATAGAGCCCTGTCATAGTTTAATATAAAACAAGTATACTTTTAAGAGATGTACAATCTTACTGAAATCACAAAAGAAATTGTAAATAAAAATGTTTCATCAAATCTCTTGTTATTTTTTATGTAACTTTCCTCAAATATGTGTATTTGGGTTTTCTTTTTTTCATATTGAAGTTTGTAATTCCTTGCTTTTAAATTCAGAATTCATGAAAAAAGTGTTGTTATTCATGTATTGTTTCTGTACCTTATAACTGATCATTAAAAGAAAGTTAATCCAAGTAATAATTTCTTATGTTTTTCAATAAGCATAATACAATTTTTATTTAATTTCATAGAAGGTTGAATCAGAAAATAAGAAAAATTTATTTTTGCAAATAAGGTTTTAAAATAGAATTTTAAACTTTATTTAAGTTCATGATACTTATTTTTAGATTTGGCTAAGTGGATAAGTTAACATTTTAAAAATAAAGTGAATTTTATAAAAGAAAATGTCAGTTTTCTCATTAATTTTAATGTTTCAGAATAAATTGAACAAAATAATAAGAAGCTTAAAAAGCAAAAACACCAAGCAGTATGACGAAATGTTGAAAATTAATTTTGGGCTTTAAAAAATTCTATATCATAACTGTTTAATTTTTGTAAAATAATGCCTAAAAATAAAGAAAATCTTTTTAGAGTACAAATAAGTTTTAAATATAATTTGTTGCAAATTTTAAAAATTTCTATGACCACATATATGCATTTCAATGTGTGTGTGTGTGTGTGTGTATATATATAAAATACATGGGCGAGTGGTTAGGACATTCATTTTCTGACCTTAAGACTCTGGTTTGAACCTTAACATGGTCAATTTATGAGGAAAGTGACTTTTTGATGTTATTGATGTGGGGCAGTGATACCAGCCTGCCACACCTTTTGGAAAGTGCCTGAAAACCACCCCCACAGGATCCCCTAAACCTTGTGAGTGAAGTTTGGTATACAGAATTGATGGTTGTGCTAGCAAGTTATTGTGACCGAGGGTTTTGAGCATACTGACCTTGTTCAAACTGTTGATCCCACCAGAAACTGTAACTGAGGCCCACTCAGCAAAATTGCAGTATAAACCACAACTAGTAGGATCTGTGGATGTTTAACAAACACAAATGTGTCTGAGCAAGCATCTGCAACAGGGATAGCTAGCCACCTAGGCAGATGTGTGCCAGAGCAGATTATATATATTTATAAAGTGTATGTGTATTCTTTATATATTTGTATATGTGCAGTTAAAAAAATAAAATGTTATTTTTTTTTTTTTGGCAGATAAGCTATTTCCTTGTTTAAGGCAACAAGCGAGTATGTAACTGTCATAGTCAATTTTGCTATCTCATATATGCTTTTCTCTCTCTGTCTCTATGTTATTTGAAACATCGCATTTGACAAGATACTCAGTGGGGATAGGCAGATTGTATGTATCTAGAAGAAGAGTTGGTTACTTTTCCCTTAGGGTAATGGTCAAAAGTCACATGGCAAACTCTAACGCAGGAGAAGTCCTGAGCTTCTCTATGTTCATAATCGTCTCAGATGTTCTTGGACCCGTGTGTTGGCTATTACCTGATCCATTTTTCTCCACGTTTGTTGTGGGTTCCTCGTTTGAATTTGCCAGCTATCTCTCCTTCCCTCTCCCTGCCTACTTTGGCATTCAGGTCAATGACTTCTTGTGGTTTGCAATGAGCCTTGGCATTGTCTAGCATGGAATAGAAAGATTAAAACAAATTTTCAAATTAGAAATTCAGTCAGAAACAAAAATATATTTATTAAAAACTCATATCAAATTTCATACTTAATACAGTCTACAAAAAGCAATAAAATGAAAAAACTAAAAACCAAATTGACTACATAGCTTTCAACTAAAGATTCAAGAATTCAATGATTCACTGCAAAACCTACCCAAGTGCCAACTACTGTTATATGAAGAGTGAAACTATGGAAACTGAAGAAGCCTTATGCAGCACCCAAATTGCAATACAACAAGCTCCTGAGTGATCTCTACCTGAAAGAAAAATATATGGACAGTGTGAAAAGAAGATACGAGGGACACAATAGAAATAGAAACTCAAAATGGGACACCCTAAGAGAAGCTTTAGTGACATCAGCAAATGATATCATCCCAAAGGAGAATAGATGAAGAAAAAAACTAATGGATCATTGGTGAGATTCTTGACATGATGCAAAGGAGACAGAAAACTCTGCTATGGAATAGAATACAGAAAACTACACAACAATATTAAGGACCAAATGCAGGCAGGCTAAAGAAGAGTGGCTAAATGAAAAATGTGCAGAAAAAGAGAAATTGAGTACCACAGATAAAGGGGACATGCATAAACAAATAAGGGAAATAGCAGAAGACTTGCTAGGCAACAAGCTGCATAAAATCCAAGATGGAATGCTCATATTAGAGAAGGAAAAAATTCTTCAGTGCTGGAATGAATATATTGGAGACCTATTCCATAACAAAAGAGAACAACTGGCAATACACAGAATTACCAACAGGCTTGAAATTCTAAAAACCAAAGAAGAAGTGGCACTGGCCAAATTGAACAGAAACAAAGTGGCAGGGACAGATGGAATTGTAAAAGAGATGCTGATAGCCTTAGATGATTTGGACTTAGACAAGATTACTGAAATAATAAATGAAATCTACAACAGTGTGGATATACTGGAAGATCTAAACAGATCTATTTTCATAGCACTGGCTAAGAAACCAGGTGCAAACGATTGTGACCTCCACCAAACAATCAGCCTAATGAGCCACATAACAAAACTAATCATCTGTATTATGAATAGAGCGTGCAGCAGGATCAGGCCAGAGATAGGACAAGAACAGCGTTAAAGACACCGGAACAAGGAACATGATATTCATGCTTAGAATGTTATCAGAAAGAGCAATACAAATGCAGAAGGACATGCACCTGTGTTTTATAGACTATGCAAAGGCGTTCAACAAAGTATGCCATAAAGACCTGTTTGAACTGCTCAGCAACCTTGATATATTTAGGAAATATATTAGAATAATCAAGAACCTATACTGGCAGCAAACGACTTGCATACAGATAGAAAATGAATTCAATAACAGAACAGGGTTTTTGAGAGAACCAAAAATCCTACCAAGATTCATCATTGGCAGCCACAATCTTAACAACATAGTGCTGATAGCAGACACAGAAAAGAAAGAAATTAAAACCTCTTACAGAAAAAAAAACGAAGGAAAACAAGAAGGAAAACTTAATAAACTGCAAGTTTTTAAAATGCATTTTCATATTTCTTTTTGCCCGAGCCTGAAGTTATTTACATTATTTACTAAAATTCGACAAGGTGTTCTTGTTTTTTAAATATCTGGGAAATGTTCTTGACAGAGGACAGTAAAATGTTGGTTAGATCCAAAGATAATTGGGATGAGTGTTGATATATTCCAAAAGCTAAGGCAAGAGTATTACAAGACAAAAAGTTTTTGTTGGTAACAAATCCAAGAAACTGAACTACTGGAACTATATCTGTCATCCTTTACAAGAATGTTGGATGGTTTCTTCTCATGGATGAAGAAAAACTGGAGGTAACATACAACGGTTGTACAGAAGGATGCTAAGGAACCATGGACTAAAAATGTGAGCAACAATGAGGAATTTGGAAAGGATGCAAAAAAGAGGAAACTTATACTTAATTCAGGAAGAGGCAGCTGAAATTTCTGGGACATGTAATAAGAAAGGAAGGCTTGAAAAATCTGATAACCCAAAAAAAATATAAGGAAAGAGGGACAATCCATGAACCTTTTGACGTATTCAGTGGGCTTAAGCAAATTATTTTATAACATATTTTTGAAGAAGTAGCAAAGGATGAAATTTCTGAGAACTAAAATATTTTAGGAAATGAAGAGCCATGGTCGCTTTTGTCCTGAAGTGACATGGCACATAAAAGAAGATATCTTTACCACATTTCTTTCCAAACACTTAGAAGTTCATGAAGTCTTGTTGAAAAGTTATTAACTAAAGCAAAAGCGATTCTTAATCCTGATGTTTGGTTATTTAGTTAGTTGAGAAATTTTCAGTAGCTCTCATATATACAAATATTTTATTTAAGAATGTTTTAAAATATTAAATATTCATTTGTACTTTGCTCTTTCTATTTCTACTTTTTGGAATTTTACAAGTTGAAAAGTTTATGCGTTTGGTAAGAGAAAAAATACATTCTAGACCCTTTGCTTAATGTATCCAATAAGATCAGATACACTCTCTTTGATTTTGTCCCAGAATTTGTCATTGTGAAAATATGTCATGTAATATAAACATGAACCTCTTTCTTTCTGCTTAGGAAAACTATATTTCTGTCCTTTTGAAATTAGCATTTAAAATGTTTTTGATCATTGTGAAATATAACACACTATCTCAGCTCAACAAAACTATATTCTCAGCTTTTGAAATTACTGAGCAATCATATATCTCTTCTATGTTCATTTTGAAATGTTTCATTCTTATATATATATATAAATATATATCCTTATAAATTTAAGAAATCTTATATCTATAAAAGGACATTAATAAAACGCAAAAGTGTGTGTGTGTGTGTGTCTGTAACGTTTATATGTTGGATCGAATTTCCTACATTTTTTAAACGATTTCAACAAAACTTCACAGGACTACATAAAATTACCTTTGTGTATTGGTTCTAACATCAGGCCGAAAATGGGAAAAATACAATTGTTTTTTTTTAATAAAATCAATTTGAAAACATGATTAAGACACATCGTGAGAATGAAAGGGGACAACTCACCCACGAAAATGTAAACAAAAGAGCATAGCATGATGAAAAAAGACGCCGAACTTGACGAAAACAAAATTTTATCGTCTAATGTTCATATTATTATTAAAGAGGAAAGATCAAAGTATTTTGGGGTATTTTTTTACATTTTTAATCGTTCCTAGCACGTCTGAAATTTTCGTTAAAAATATTGTTTTTTTTTTCAAAAAAAACAGATAATCATTTTCAATCATTTTTTTTAAATCATTTTTTTGATTTTCTAAAAAAAAGATATAAAATCTTACTTTGATATTCTTTTAAAAAAATCAATTATCATTTTTTCAAAACTCATTTTAATAAAAACAGAAATTATACTGTTTATTTAAAATATTTTGAACCAAGCTTAACTTAGCTTCTGCGCCGAAAAAATGTAATTTGAAAATAAAACAAAGCCGGTCATAACCTTTCATGTCGCTTGACGATTGACGAAAGGCACATTCATGACGTTTAGATAACTTACAGGAGGAGAATTCTTTCTACGGATGGAAGGAATTGAAATTATTTAAATGAACAAATTATTTACCTTGTTACATTTAAGTAAAAAAAATTTTATTTTTTTCAATTTTTTTTTGTACTTAGCTTTCATTTTTACGTTTACGATGCTTTATGGAAAATATAAAGAAATTAAAAAATAAGACTGTTAATAGTGAGATTAAATTTCATAAGAAAAAAAGGTATCTAATTAATTTAGGTACCTTTCTTATGAAATTTTATCAAAAGTGTACATAAAATACTATAATTTTATGTACATTTATTACATTTTACTGTGTTATTTGTATTTCCATTCATTTTATTATTAATTTTGATATTTCATTTATGGAAAAATGTCATAACTGAGATTAATATAAAAATAAGATCATATAAATTAAAGTTTAGCAGTAGTTAAATTTCATAAGATGATACTGTTACTTGTTACCCTTCTCAGTTGAAATTGAAAAAAATCAAATTAACTTCTCCATACGTGTTTCGCAAAAGTAAAGGGCTTAACAGCGGAGAACAATGCTGAACTCAAATAATGCAACTAAATTGTATTCTGGTTGGTCTTCCGTACTTGATAATTACTGTCCGACTATAAACACAAAAAATTACATTTCTTAATTACCATGGCTAATCTGATTGGTCCAAATTATACAATTTTCAAAGCGCTTGACAATGACAATCTCACACGGACATTTTGAAAGGTTGATGTTGCTTTTAACTAATGTTAAAAATATTTTTAAAATTCAATTTAAACATTTTTTAAAAATCTTTTTAAAATTAAAGAAATAAGAAATAATTGTATTAAAAATTCAATTTTCATTGAAAAAATTTTTTGCTTTCAGAAAATATTGTCCATATTCATAAAAACAAATTAAAACAAATAAAAGCATTTGAAACTAAATAATATATTTGTTTTATTGAGTTTTGTATGTTACAATTCACAGCTGATTTTCAGGTACGTTGGCCCAAAAAAAAAAAAAAAAAAAAACATGATTTGCATTCTTCAAAGCCTTGTGCTTTTAACTATTGTAATCACTAAAACCGATGGTCTCGAATTTCTAGAGTTTTTCATAAAATTAGTTATGGGGGTGTTAATAAATATAAAAAAAAATATTTCTGCCATGACTTTAATAAAAAAAAAAAAAAAATATTTATAATAATTTCGATCATCTGTGAATAGTTTCTGAAAGTTTCATTAACATCTGACAATTATTTTTATTTTTGCAAGATTTTCCAAATTAATGTGTAAATACAAAAAAAAACGCGCTAAAAATTATATATGTTATTTACTACCCCTTGTTGCGACAAAGAGAAACAAGGTTTTTTAAATCAAAATTTAGAATATTCTAAAAAGATGGAAAAATTTTTTAAAAATAATTAAAAAAAATTTAGTCTATCCTCTTCATAAAAACATAAGCATTTTGACGATAAAATTTTGTTTTCATAAACTTTGGCGTCTTTTTCATCAGACTATGCTCTATGTTTTAGCGATTCCCGTGGAGTGACTTAGGTTAAAAAACCAGGTTGTTTGTGTGTGTGTGTGTGTGTGTGTGTGTGTGTGTGTGTGTGTGTTCCTTTATATATGGGATCGGATTTCTTACATTTTTCAGCCGATAAAACAAACATCCACTTTTTTTTTTTTGGGTAGTATTTCTTATTGTCTTGCACACTTTTTTCTTTTTATTTACATTCAGAATGCTTTAAAAATTCCATTTACAAGACAATTGTTTATAATAAAATTCTATTCACCAATCGATAGACTCATAACGATTGTAAACAATGTTTTTGTTTGAATTTGGGTTTGACCAATTCGTTAAAAAAAAAAAAAAAAAAAAAACTAATTAAGACATGCGTGTCCGTCAACCTTAAACAATAATCTTTGTCAATTTTATTTTTCAGTCTTTATGATGGTCGATACTTGATCTATCTCTTACTGTTACATCCCCGGGCAACGCCGGGCTCTACTGCTAGTGTAATATATGTGGAGGTTTTGTGTTACATTGCATTTTGATGCCATTTATAAAGTTCATTGTTGATTCTTTCACCCTGATACTTGTAAGATCTTTTTTCAAAGTTTTTGAAAATTTATACTGTGTATGAGTATTTATTCAATTTGGGCTAACACTGGAAATTAGATAAAAATTATGTTTATACACTGGGAACATACTGGATATAAGGCAATGTGAAAACCTTCCTCAAAGTTCAGATATTTATTCACAGACATAATAATAAATTCATGCCAATACAAAGAACTAAGATCACTTTCCATGATATGGTAAACCTACAAATCTGTGATATACATTTCTAATATCCAGATTTTTTTTCCTTTTACTTATCTGATAATATAAAACATAGTTCATAATTAAAATGATTATATAATCCTGAATGTAAATGCTTTTAGCTTTAACAAAAGGAGGAGGAAATATTAAAGCAATACATTATTAAGTACAAACAAGGCTGGACAATTGTCACTTTTAATTAGTTTCAGTTAGGAAAGTAACTTCATGGAATAGTATTTGTGTGTTTATTAAATAAGTTATACTTAAATCAGTATAGTTGAACAGTTAATCAGAATGTACATCTGTAGCTCAGTAGGAGACATATACTCCACTTTTATCCCATTCATTATTCCTTGTCATTAAGAAAAATATTTTAAACAAAGGCTAAAATAAAGATTTTACAATCTAGTGCATGTGGAATCAATAATATATTCATAATAATTATCAGTATTGTAGTTATAGTTCAAAGCTAAAATCTACAAAGTTGATATTAGAAATATATAAATAACCTTGAGAAGGATACTATTGCAGAGTACATACTACAACTTGTGGGTATAAAATAAGAAATAGGATTTTGCACAATATAAAATGACAAACAAGTTTCTCTACTATGTAGTTACATTTCTTAATAAGTTGCTTTGTTAAAAGCATGACTAATATAAATATCTAATAATGATGAAATTATGCTATTTTAATCCAAGTAACTCCAGGTATCCTTGCTACTCATCATTATTTTCAGATACATCACTATAGTTTTTCCTGCTGAAAATAATTTTTCATTAAAATGTGATTAGTAGACAAAAGGAATTACTCAAATACAGATGGTGTATGAGAAGTCTAACCAAGCTATAAAATGCATCTACATATATAGGTAATTACCATTACTAAAATGTCTTCACTAGAATGTGACAGATGTAAAGTAGAATGATGAGATAACATTACCCAGTGCCATTGCTTAATGTTTCGCTTTGCATAACTGTGATCGGTAAGTGAAAATCACTTTGCTTTAGTAAAAGAATAGCAATAAAAACTCACATTTCTGTTTAAAGTAGTGTCCATGCTGGTTAAGTTTTAAACTTTTTTTCCAATAATGTTGTTCTTCAGTGTCAAACTTAAGACTGTTAGCTTTATTTCCTAATGTAAAGATGAAAAGCAGGTAAATGTTCTTTTCTGGATCATAAGACATGGGTGTTAAGTATCCTCTACAAAGTAAGCGTTACTAATGCTATTTTTTCTAAAATGTTTCTTGACATTTTATATAGTGTATGTGCAAAGCACATATAACATTTTTTCCCTTTTTTTTTTTACTCTTAAGTAATAGTTGTTCAAATATGTTATTTCTGAAATATTTTAAATATCAATTTAATTCCTTTAAAGACATTTTCATCTTTGCATCAGCATTTTGCAAAGTTTTTTTTTTTTTTTTTCAGCTATAAAGCATGAACATTTTTTTTTTTTTTTTTTTTTTGGTGTACTATTTTTTGTCTGTCATTTTATGTTACTTATTTATTTTTGAACTTAGAAATATAGTTACAATTAATAATTTTCCAGTTCAACTTGAATTTACTCCTTTTATATATATAAGCCACAATTTGATTTTTTTAACATAAACTTATTGAAATATGGACAGAAAAAAATTCCTCATCATTGTTTTCTAGTTTACATTGGCAAGATTTAGCATAAATTTATTTTAAATACTTTATGCTGCTTTTATAAACCTTTTCAGCTTTCAAGATAGTAAATAACTATTGTATACAAGTTAATTGTTAAGAAATTTTAAAATTTTTTAATCATTTGAAAAAATAATTTTTACTAGTTTTAATTATAATAAGTTATTTTACAACTCAAACAAACTTTATATATATTACTTTTTAGGTATGCTATATTTATGGGTTAAAGTACTTAATATCAGAAAAAAAAGTGAACATTGAGGTCAACACCCAGTGTTGACAGCCTGTTTCATGCTTAAATGCAATCTACAGGCCATGTCAGAAGATTATATCTAAGCATAAAACCAATTCATGGCCTGAAGATTGCATTTAAGCGTGAAACAGACTGTCATTGCTGGATGTTGGCCTCAATGTCCACTTTTTATAATATATATGTTTGTGTGTCTATTTGGGCAGCAATCCCTATTTTAAACATATTTCATTGAAGATAACTGACAAGGTACTACGATTAAGGTTTAATTCAATTTTTCTTGCATTCATATAAATGTTTTCTTTTCTGAACATAAAGTGTGCAAAAACTTTCTGAATGTTCTAGATATTTGAGCATTTTTGGCTATTCTATCACCCATTTATCAATGTTTTTTTTTAACTGAATGTACAGATTTTTTTATATATGTATCTCGAGTGATGTGTGTGCGTGTATATATATATATATATATATATATATATATATATAATTGCTTAAATGTTATTTTTAATGGTTACCCATATTTGAGTATATGATCTGATTTTATTTATTTATTAAACAGTATAATTATTTATTTATTTCCATTTGATTTTCTTTTCTGGATATCCTTGTGACCTGTTCAGTGTTTATGTTTCAGATATCCATGTGTAGAAAACCAACACACACATAGGGTTTGATTTTAATTAAAGCTACCCACTTTTGTGTAAAGAAATTAATAGATCATTAATATATATGTAGCCTTCTTTGCCGGTCTGTCTGATCAATGAGTTGATCATTTCGATTCAAGCCTTGCCCTATCTCATGTTTATTTTGATCATAATGCTGGCAAGGATCAAATCATCAACAGGGATCATTGTATTGGTTTGGTCCATGCAAAGTGAAGTCACAAAATGTTTATATATATATATATATATATATATATATATATATTCCTTGTACAGGACTTCATTAATTCTTGATATTAAAAATTATTAGTCCTTCATGCAGAAAATATCAACCCTTCCCACTTCATAAGTTCAGCACGACAATTCAATTGGTTAGCTAAGTCTAAACAAGGCTTCTGGTACAAAGCTTATGTCAGAGGTTTCCTTCAGGCAGGAAGTCGCATGAGATAAGGTGAAGCAGTTGTCTCTCGTCTGGTATCTGGAACAACTGTCTTGGCTACTTCGATCTACTGCTTATATGGGCCTTCACACAAAACTGGCATAGGGTAAAATGTGGCCTGGGGTTCTGGTGATTCCCCTAATTGCCAACAAGAGTTCATTGTTGTCTGGTCCTGGGAAATTAATTGCATGCCTAATTTTGGGGAGTCTTCCATGAGTAGTGGTCACAGGATATCAATCTGCCCTAACTCTTTTCTTCTCATTTTGGTACCTCACACCAACACTTCCCAATGGGCATAGGCAATTCCTCCACCTTCCTTGATATTTCATCTGTGCCTGCCATCCTTCAACCAATCTGGCTCTTGACCACTTGGTGTGACTTAACTTATGGTCATTAATTAAAATTATCATTTGAAATTTCATGTAGGCAAAATTTTTTGCTTAAAATTTTAAAATTTCCCAGCTTCTTACTCCAGTCAGTCATTCCCATAATCCTGCCAGGCTCATTGCACTCCAAATACCCTAGGTTACACAAAGAAACTCTATTCCCATGATTTGGTTACAGATCAAATTTTATCCATTCTGCTTATATTGTGTTTTCATAACAGGTACTTCTGGAGCTACCTCAATAATCAGCTGTCAGCTTAAAGCTCACCACATGGTTTCTTATATTAATATTACCTTTCTTTAAGTAATTTTTCTTGTTTTAGAGAATTAAGCTTTCCTCTTCCCTTTCCCTTTCTCAGTCTGTCCATCGTTCTATTCATTAACCCTTCTTGTTTTAACACCAGGATTGTTTCCGAAAGCAAGACTACTCCAAACATCCAATCTCTATATGGGATAAAGAAAATTATTGTGTGTATTTCACATGATGATTATGGTAGGGAATATCAAAGTCAATTTCTAAAACTTAGCCTCCAAGAATACTGGAAAACAATAATACAATGTGATAATTTGGCATGGCTGAGAAAGGAATGTATCAGCCTCTTTCAGATAAAATTCAAATAATGTAGAAACTCATTGTGAATCAAATTCCTTGTATGAATTTCAAAAAAGGCAGCATCCTATTGGATGAATTGTATACCTGAAGAAATCTAAAGTAAACTTTGATCAAAATAAACCGCCAAAGGATGAGAATATTAATTCAATCAACTAGTAGACTAAGGACAAGAATTCTCCCTCTTCTTACAAGCATTTATTAAAACCAGTTTCTAGTAATTGATTTATAACTTAAACTTTCTTGGATATCGGAAGTTATTCTATGGTAGCATTGTAAATCTTATATTGGCTACTATCAAACTTTTTATATGTGTGAAAGCCCTACATGCTATCCTTTTTGCATAAAGATGAATACACAGTTTATTTATTTCTGTATATTATTTTTTTAAATTTATACAAGCAATTCACAATGAGTTTCCACATTAGTTGAATCTTATCTAGGCCATAAAGAAAGTCTGGCAATGCTTATGTTTTTTTTTATAAACTTTTATTTTAAAAAAAATTATCTAAAAGCATTAATTCCTGGAATAAATATCATATACTATATTTTATGTGATAAATATTATCTAAATTTTATCTTAAAGCATTAATTCCTGGAATAAATATCATATACTATATTTTATTCTATATGTGATAAAGGCAGTGTCTTTTTATGTTCTTTTTTTTGTATGTTTATTATATTTTTGTTATTCTGTGGAATCCATTGGTTTATTATTCCTTACATTTGATCTTTTTCTCTCTCTCTTTTCAGTCAATGCCATAGTTGAACATGTTATCTGTCAAGGTCTGTACTTTCATGAAAGGTCACTGAATGAAGCAATACCAAGTGATTATGTTCTGAAGGTTTTTGACAGGTCTGAATACCTGCTCAAGTAAGTACTTTCCTTTCTACAAATGTTTTTAAAATTGAAATGCTTATTTATTTTTAATTCAAACTTATTTTTTCCATTCATTAGCTTTATAGTAATTTAATGTATATCTTTTCTGCTTTAATCTGATTGTTGTTACAAGATCTAGTATTTACTATTTTTTTATGAACTCATTAATTACATGATGACTGCTTTTATCAACAACTTTTTAACTACTTAGTAACATCTGAAAACTATTGTATGCAACTTACCCCTGGCCAGAGATCCAAAATATATTAAATATAAACAACAAATTCCATATAAAATTTAAAACAGCAAAGCTAATAATGCAAAAAGTATGAAATTTTTAACTATGATAGTCATCTCTGTTTATACAAAAATTCTGTTGTAATTTGTATTTTTTAAAAATTTATTTTGCAAAATATAAAATAAAACTATTCAGAGCTCTAATGCTGATTAAAAATAACTGACACCCTTAAACAATATTTACATTTGGATTATTATTCTCCTCCTTGTCATCATTGTTGTCATAACGTTTTGGCCATGATGCCTACATGCCTTATTAGGCAATGTGTGGTAATAACAACAAAGGTGAAGATGATAATCCAAATGTAAATAATTATAATGCCTCACTCTGAAAATTCAAACAGAAACCATAAACAAAATTTAATTTTTAAAAATATTTTCATTTTAGGTGTTTTATAACAATCTTAAAAATTTTAAACATGGCACCAAATGAAGTTAATTAACATTTTTACATGAAGTAAACAATCTTAATTCACATCCCCTTTTTGAAATCCATGCCTTGACTTCACTTTGTTCCCTGCAAACTCCTGTAACTAATACCTGCTTTTCAGTGATGCCATTTAATCTTCAGAGAATGTATACTGTTATGTTCTTGACCATATATTAGTGCAGAAAGTGTTAAATACAAATATTAAAATATTTTTTAAATTTCAATATTTAATCTCACACACGAAAATGTAAACAAATGAGCATAGCATGATGAAAAAAAAGCCGAACTTGACGAAAACAAAATTTTATCGTCTAATGTTCATATTATTATTAAAGAGGAAAGATCAAAGTATTTTGGGGGTTTTTTACATTTTTTTTAATCGTTCTTAGCACGTCTGAAATTTTCGTTAAAAATATTGTTTTTTTTTGGTCAAAAAAAAACAGATAATCAATCATTTTCAATCATTTTTTCGATTTGATAAAAAGATTAAAAATCTGACTTTGATATTCTTTTAAAAATCAATTATCATTTTTTCAAAACTCATTTTAATAAAAAACAGAAATTATACCGTTTATTTAAAAATATTTTGAACCAAGCTTAACTTAGCTTCTGCGCCAAAAAAATGTAATTTGAAAATAAAACAAAAAAGGTCATAACCTTTCATGTCGCTTGACGATTGACGAAAAGGCACATTCATGACATTTAGATAATTTACGGGAGGATTATTCTTTCTACGGATGGAAGGAAGTGAAATTATTTAAGTGAACAAATTATTTACCTTGTTACTTTTAAGGAAAACTTTCAGCGCTCTAATTTTTTTTTTTTATTTTTTTTGTACTTAGCTTTCATTTTTACGTTGACGATTTTATGGAAAATATAAAGAAATTAAAAATAAGACTGTTAATAGTGAGATTAAATTTCATAAGAAAAAAGGTATCTAATTAATTTAGGTACCTTTCTTATGAAATTTTATCAGAAGTGTACATAAAATACTATAATTTTATGTACATTTATTACATTTTACTGTGTTATTTGTATTTCCATTCATTTTATTATTAATTTTGATATTTCATTTATGGAAAAATGTCATAACTGAGATTAATATAAAAATAAGATCATATAAATTAAAGTTTAGCAGTAGTTAAATTTCATAAGATGATACTGTTACTTGTAGGTACCCTTCTCAGTTGAAATTGAAAACTCAAATTAACTTCTCCATACGTGTTTCGCAAAAAGTAAAGGGCTTAACAGCGGAGAACAATGCTGAACTCAAATAATGCAACTAAATTGTATTCTGGTTGGCCTTCCGTACTTGATAATTACTGTCCGACTATAAACACAAAAATTACATTTCTTAATTACCATGGCTAATCTGATTGGTCCAAATTATACAATTTTCAAAGCGCTAGATAATGACAATCTCACACAGACATTTTGAAAGGTTGATGTTGCTTTTAACTAATGTTAAAATATTTTTAAAAATTCAATTCAAACATTTTTTAAAATTTTTTTAAAATTAAAGAAATAAGAAATAATTGTATTAAAAATTCAATTTTCATTGAAAAAATTTTTTGCTTTCAGAAAATATTGTCCATATTCATAAAAACAAATTAAAACAAATAAAAGCATTTGAAACTAAATAATATATTTGTTTTATTGAGTTTTGTATGTTACAATTCACAGCTGATTTTCAGGTACGTTGGCCAAAAAAAACAAAAAAAAAAAAAAACATGATTTGCATTCTTCAAAGCCTTGTGCTTTTAACTATTATAATCACTAAAACCGATGGTCTCAATTTCTAGAGTTTTTTTCATAAAATTAGTTATGGGGGTGTTAATAAATATAAAAAAAATTTCTGCCATGACTTTAATAAAAAAAAAAAAACATATTTATAATAATTTCGATCATCTGTGAATAGTTTCTGAAAGTTTCATTAACATCTGACAATTATTTTTTATTTTTGCAAGATTTTCCAAATTAATGTGTATAAATACAAAAAAAACATGCTAAAAATTATCTATGTTATTTACTACCCCTTGTTGCGACAAAAGAGAAACAAGGTTTTTAAATCAAAATTTAGAATATTCTAAAAGATGGAAAAATTTTTTTTAAATAATTAAAAAAAAATTTAGTCTATCCTCTTCATAAAAACATAAGCATTTTGACGATAAAATTTTGTTTTCATAAACTTTGGTGTCTTTTTCATCAGACTATGCTCTATGTTTTAGCGATTCCGTGGAGTGACTTAGGTTAAAAAACCCAGGTTGTTTATGTGTGTGTGTGTGTGTGTGTTCCTTTATATATGGGATCGGATTTCTTACATTTTTCAGCCGATAAAACAAACATCCACTTTTTTTTTTTTTTTTTTTTTAGTATTTCTTATTGTCTTGCACACATTTTTTTTATTTATACATTCAGAATGCTTTAAAAATTCCATTTACAAGACAATTGTTTATAATAAAATTCTAATTCTATTCAATCGACAGACTCATCATAACGATTAAAAACAATGTTTTTTTTTGAGTTTGGGTTTGACCAATTTGTAAAAAAAAAAAAAAAAAAAACTAAGACATGCGTGTCCGTCAACCTAAAACAATAATCTAACGATCTCTACTGATTGTACTTTATCGAAAAATCGGATAATTCTTTATCTTTAGGGAAAGATAATTCCAATGTACTTTATTCCCAAGTTTACAATTCCTTTGCAATTTGTTACAAGGTAGATCAATAAGGCATTGGTTCTATTTGAAATTAATTCAATATTTAAAAGAAAGTATTAAGAAATAATTTAAAAATGCCGATGAAGAAATCTGATAGACAAAAAACAACAATATTTCGAAGATGATAATTATTAAGGAAAAACACAGTACTTGACATAAATTAATAAACCCAAATAAAGTTAATATTTTTGTATTAGAAACAATGAGTGGAAAATATATTCAAATCAGAATTCTAATTATGAATCATCACAAGCAAAATATGCAATTTTTTTTTTACTGTATTCAATAAGTAAAAATCATAAATTGTAAAAATTACAGAAAAGGCTACCTACATTTTTCAACCGATTTCAACAAAACTTCACTTTTTTTTTGGCAGGTAGTGTTTTTATTGTCTTGCACATTTTTTTCTTTATTTTTACATTCAGAATGCTTTAAAAAATTCCATATACAAGACAATTGTTTATAATAAAATTCTATTCACCAATCGATAGACTCATAACAATTGTAAACAATGTTTTTGTTTGAATTTCGGACCAATTAAAAAAAAAAAAAAAACTAATTAAGACATGCGTGTCCGTCAACCTTAAACAATAATCTTTTCTCAATTTTATTTTTCAGTCTTTATGATGGTTCTGCCTTGATCTATCTTTATTGTTACATCCCAGGCAACGCCGGGCTCTAGAACTAGTGTATATATATATATATATATATATATATATATATATATATATAGTTCTGTGGTCTTGGATATATATATATTTATTATTGAATATTACATTCGAACATATGTAAAACCACTACATAAATGCATTCATGTTTCGATGCATATCATCGCATTTCATCATGTAAAATATTGCCAATAATGTTAGAGGAATAATGTAATACTATACTGCCTCAAAAAATCTAACTTACTAAGCACTTCTTTTATGATGAATAACCTTGTAATAAACATTTTAAACTTATCCTTAGTAAGGTAGATTTTTTGAGGTAGTATAGTATGTACGTTATTCCTTTAACATTACTGGTAATATTTTATATAGAGGTATATATGTTTGACTGATGTTTTAACATTTTCTTTTGTTTTGTTTTATTAAGACTATATATAAAAACTCTTTGTTTACTGTTATACTCTATTAAGTATGACTTTATATAATTATCTCATTATTTTATTTATATAATTTATTTATATGATGTACTTTTAAGTTTTGGTTAGTTCATTAATTAATTAATTTATTTATTTTGATTTAATTTTCTATTTTTCTGTTTTGTAATCTTGATAAATTTTTCCTGTTTTTTCCTCTTTTATTTCTTAAAGAGTCTTTTTATTTACATACTATTAAAAAATGATTGTTAAATTATGCAGCCTCTGTAATAAAAATGTGAAGTTTGTCATTATATTGTATTAAGATTCATTTCCAATAGACCATATGTATCCGTTGAATTTTGAATCTATGGTTTATAACATCTTACTTAACACAGACTATTTTGATTGGTTGAACCGATTATCAACATATCTTGTGTAGCTTCTTTACATTTCTATATCATCCTTATATTTATCTTTCTCTCTTCTTTTTCTTTGGAGAAGAGGCTATATCTTATGTCTTTCTTTCCTTCTTACTCTTATTTTCTTTATTCTTTTTTCTTTTTATATCTTGTCTTTCTTTTCTCTTTTTTTCACTTATATGTTATGTCTTTCTTGCTTTTCTTATTATTTTTTTTTAGAGAGAAGAAAGATTGTAAGTAAATATTAAAAATTATAATAACCCTCATTTAGCACCGCCTGATGAGATGCAATGATATGAATTGAAACATGAATGCATTTATGCAGCGGTCTTACATATGTTCAAATGTAATATCCAATAATAAACAATTATCACTCTACTATTGTATTGAGCCCTATTTTAAATTAATTTTGTGAACATTTAAATTTATTTGATTTGTTCTCATTTCATTTGTGCATGTACGTATATATATATATATATATATATATATATTATAATTTTAAATTAGTTTAAAAAAGTTTTTCTTATAATGAACAATGTGACATTTTTTTCTGTCTCTTGGTAATTCTGAACATGCTAAAGGAAACAGTTACATAAAATTAACAAGTGTGTTCCTCTCTGATTGGAAGTAACCAGACAAGTGATCTATTGACTACCCCAACAATTTGCTTTTTGTGCAGTACAATAAAATTAATTTACAAAAAATTAGGCAGAATACACAGACACTACGCTAAGCAGAGGGCTGGTGAGTAACATTTTAATAACATTTTTCTAATCTTAGATAGAATGAAATCAGTTGCAGCTGTTGCCATAAATGCATCTCGGATATGCATGTAGTAAAAACAGAACCAGTGAATAAACTTATACCAAGCTTTATTGCACTTTACTCAGACTACTTGTCTACTGACAGATACGGGATGCTTTTTATACCTCCTAGATCTTAAGGGGAGGTAACTGAGGATTTATCAATACATTCTCCACTACATATTTTAATAATAAGGGAGAAAATTTCTTAGGTGTCCAAGTTTTTTACAGATTCTCTGAATGCCTTGGTAGTTCTTGTACTGGACTATTTGGGCTGGAAGATCTCTCATTTTGAGCTCGCCCATTAGTCTGGGAATGGGAATATCTCGTCCTTCTTGATGGACGAGGCTGCTCTGAATCTGAATGTGGATCTTCTAGATCTCTTTCTGGATGTACTCGCTTCTGGGGCATTGATCACTCATCAGGATTGTTTGGAGTTGTCAGGATCTTGGATGTTAATCCTTCTGAAATGTCTGATGGAGGTGCAATGGAAGCTGTATCATCATCCTGGGGTAATGTGTTGGGAGTGATTTCCTTCTATGAGTTTAGAGGGTCATGTTTGGTAATGTGGCATCTCAGTAGAACTGTACCTGGTTGAGAGAGGTTGGAAGGATAGAAATCTTTCATGTTGGGTGGCATTGGTGGCCATACATAGTAGCAATCTGATGGTATACAGGGCTACTGGAAAGAGATTTTCGCAATTATTTATTGAGCATTTGTGTATTGAAACAGTCAATTGAATTGTTTTCCAAATTAAGCCATTATATCTCTCACATTGACCTGGTGGTTGTACAGGGTTGTCCAACTTACTGCCACTCTGCATTCTTGTAAGAATTGCCAAAGCTACTCAGACCTGAAGGAAGCTACTTGGTCTGAATGTATGTATGCTGGTACTCCAAAGACAACAAATAGGGAACAAAGGCATTGTATAATTGTTGTTACAGTCATATCTGGACAGCGAAAAGCAAAAGGAAACCATGAATATTCATCTACAATAGTTAGCATGTATTGGTTTTCATGTTTTGAATGGTAATGGGACTTTAAAGTCCAGATTGAGTCTTTCAAATGGCAGTGTTGCTTTTATTAGGGCCCCAGGCATAGGTCTGTAAAATTTAGGTTTTATCTCAATACACATTTGGCAGGAATTTGTAACTTTCCTAACGTCCTCCACTGAATAAAGCAAATTCCTACTTCTTACCATGTGAACCATCCGTATTATGTCCGGGTGGCACAGTTCCTCGTGTAGTGTCTGGAGTTCTTTTGTACTTGGAGTTATACTACATATTCTTGACAGGGCGTCTGCTGTCAGATTCTTCTTGCCATGCTGGTAAGTAATATCGAATGAGAAATAAGATAGTTCAATTCTCCCCCTTGCAATTTTTTAATTTTTTATTTTACTGTTAGCTTTTGAGTTAAACATGAACAAAACAGATTTTTGGTCTGTAACTAATCTGAAGTGACATCTGATTAAATAGTGTCTCCACTTTCTTAATGCCTCCACTATGGCATAGGCTTCTTTTTCAATCACTGTATGCCATCGTTCAGATTTCATAGAGAGTCCTTGAAAAGAAGGCTACAGGGTGGTCAGCTTGACTTAATGAAGCAGCAATTGTGCAGTCTGATGCATCAGTTTCAACTCCCAGTGAGACAGAAGGATCTATAGTTGTGATTACAGATTTTACAATGTCTTGCTTGAGTTTTTTGAATGCTTCTATTGCTGGGCGAGATAGGGGAAAAGATCTTATTTGTATTAATGGCCATATCTTCTCTGAGAAAGAGGCAATCCATTGTGAATATGGGTGAACATGCCCATAGTTCATCGCAGCACATGTATGTTATTTGGGATTGGCAATGTGAGCAAAGGTTTTAATTGCTCTGGGTCCAGCGCCATTGACCCATTGCTTATTGTATAGCCCAAAATATTGATTTTATGTTGCCTAAACAAGCATTTGTCATTATTTAGTGTAAGGTTATATTTGCTTACAGCGTCCATGAACCATCAAAGGTTTTTGTCATGGTCCTTCTGATTGTGGCCATGTATAGTTACATTATCTATATAAGCAAAAGTACTTTCCAGTTTTTCATCCATTATGATTTTGTTGATTACTCTTTGAAAACTGGCTACTACATTAGTTACCCCAAAAGATATCCTTCAGAACTGGTACAGCCAGCCAACTGCTTCAAATGCAGTGTAGGGTCTGTTTTTTGGCTTAATAGCCACCTGATTATAAACACTTTTCAAATCTAACATGCTGGAAATACTATATTTAACTATTTCACATAGCATTTTGTATATGTGTGGCAATGGAAAAGCATCCAGAAGAGTGAACTGGTTAATAGTCTGAGAGTAATCGATAACCATCCTTTTTTGGGGGGTTTTCTGTGTTTATTAAAACTTTGGCCCTCCATGGTGACATACTTGGCTCAATTATTCCTTCTTGAAACATTCTTTTTATTTCAGACCCTATAAATTGTTTGTCATCATGCAAATAATGTTAGCTCTTAATAGCTATTGGCTTACAGTCCTTTGTCAGGTTTTCAAAAAGTGAGGGGTATGGAATGTTGGCTGCAGTCAGTCCGCAGATCTTTAATACAGGTTTATCTCTGCTGAATGGCATTTCTAAGCTAGAGTGTTGCTGGAAAAAATTGTGGCCCAGTATTACCTCACAACAAAGGTC
Organism: Acanthosepion pharaonis; assembly: GCA_903632075.3. NCBI lineage: Eukaryota > Metazoa > Mollusca > Cephalopoda > Sepiida > Sepiidae > Acanthosepion > Acanthosepion pharaonis. Next base: position 46,775 of record CAHIKZ030003312.1, on the reverse strand, counting down.
TTTCATTATCGATAACTTAACAGATTTATATAAGATGCCATTATAATGTAGGTCCACCAAACAATATCCACTTACGTGTGATGACAAAGCTGTGTTTGCCATTGTTACTCTCTTGCAGGAGGGAACATAATGCCATTTGTGAATTTTTACTAGACTCTGATATAGTCTTCCAAACTGCTAGTGTGTTGGTGAAGACTCTGTTAATTTTAATTTTTATAATAGACATATTTATTTTTAGGCAAACACGCCAGTGACCAAAGAACTTGATTCGTCTTAACAAAGAGTCTTGCATCATCAGCAGTAATAGTCACTGTTTACAAATTTCTCCCCAAAGAACTCAACCAAAATAATTTTTTTCGGAGCATCTATAGCATCCACAGACAGCTTCACTGTTTCACAGCTCATCAGTGTGGCTAGACATCCGATTGCCTCAAGCCAGGATCAAAACCCAATGAGTTAAAGATCAAATGCAGATCAAATCCAACAGAATGATGAAATAAAGAACAAATAGGAAACATATATCAATCTAGCATGTTTCACTTCATAGAGATTGAGAAAAAACAAAACTTTAATAAAACTGAAACAGATTGATATATGTTTTCTATTTGTTCTTTATTTTATATATATATATATATATATATATATATATATATATATATATATTTGTGTGTGTGTAATAATTTGAAAAGAACTTAGAAAATTATATGGTAATTGCTAAAAAGTTTGAAACTTACTCAGATCATATGAATTAAACAAACCCTTATTGTCTTCTTTTATGTAAAATTTTCTTTGTGAAATCATTTTTTCTAATTTTATTTATTTATTTATGTCTAGTCACCTTCCACTGTCCTACTATGAGTATGTCCATATTTGCCTCAAAATGAACACTGACATACATTTTCAAATTATAAGACAACAGGATATTCCTCGAAAGCTTCTGAGAACAGTAAGTAAAAAAAAAATTAAGTTGACTGATGTTATTTTTTAACATTGTGCATAAGAAACAGGATTAGAATTAAGAAAAATCAGTTAAATTATACTTTTTTATACTAATGTTAATTTAATACAAGGCTTGAAGAGACACTCAAGGTAGAGGGTTAAAAAAGGCAAAAAGTGCAGTTTATGAGGTTATGTAGGGAAGATAATGGTTATCCCTAGACTTGAAGATTGTAGTGATCGCGAAAACATCCTATCAAGAGTCTGTTCTACAAAGCAGCAGTTCTTGGGAAGGATCTGTCCAAGTAGAACTTACTTCTTACTAATGGATTATGAAGAGAGTGAAGATGATTTACCCTTGTTTACATGGTATGGTGGGTCTCAGTTGCAAAGGTCAGGGCTGGTGGAACCAAAGAATGTAACTTGTCAAAACACTTGCCATAATGATAGAAAAGCAAGAGGTTTGTGATGTTTCATCTGTAGGTTGTCGGGTGGAAAATAATTAATCACCCACAAGTTTGCATAGACATTTTTGAACTCTAAGATGGCAAAAAAAATAGGATTGGGCAGCAATACTCCATTTTTGGTCTGATCTTAGTAAAGATAGTATAGCAGGGTGAGTCAGATACTTACTGGAGTATCTTGCAATGAACCAATCATTTTCCCAGCATATTTAGCATTATGTTGTTCCACTTGAGGTTTGGGGTGAGCTTGAGTCCCAATAGACATTCAAAGCAACAAGCCTCCTTGAAAAAACATCCATTTATCATGTGAAAGTCTGCTTGGTGGTGGTGGAGAGTTAGTAGTTTGGTTTTGAACTTATTGAATTTTACAAGCCAATCCTTCCCCCGACGAGCCACCATGCTAGGTCAGATGAAAGATCAATTGCTAGGTTCTAGTCATCCAGACAACAAATGAATTGAACATATACAATTTCAACATATTAATGTAGGTTTGTTTCTGTTGACTTTATTATTTTATGATGAAATAAAAGATAAATAGCCTTAACTGTTTTTTGCCCTTTGAAGCTGATCAATCTATAATATTGTATATGTTTTATGTTCCAGGTGGATGATGATAGACAGATTCTTTATTATCCCAGAGATTGCATCCACACCAGAACAAAGGGAGAGTTAACTAGGTAAAAAGGGATTTTCTGAGGCACTGAACTACTTTTGTTTTCAAATAATATAAGAATTTAAAAGGTAGATGAGCATATTTCCATAACTATTGAAGTGTCTTCATCTCTCTTGAACATTTATGGAATATAAAATGAAAAATAATTTGCTTTTTGGGATGCATATTGTTGTGGCCTGTTTAGAGGCCAGACAGAAAGACACGGAAGACAAAGGTAGGTTGAAAAAGTATATTGATGATATATACAAAACAATAGTGTTAGTAATAAGTAGATTAGCACTGCATCTCCTACTCCACTCCACTTCACCCTCTTCTCATCTGACTCTCACAGTTTGTATTTATGAGATGAGGAAGAGTTCATTATACTGTAAGAGGGTTTACCACAACACATACATAATACTGAAAGCTGTTAATAATGAATACTTAAAATTATGTCAGAGATTTAAAAAATAGAATCTTTTTAAAATAAATTTTGATAGTATAATTCAAATTAAAACAAAACACCAAAAATAAAATATAAAATTACAAAAAACTCTATTTCTGAAGAAAACAGTTTCACCAAGAGATTAAACTTGCTTTGTTAGTGATAATCTATGACTTGAAGCATGAAATATTTTAAAGTACTATTTCATTATTATATATATATATATATAATATCCTACATAAAGCCAAATAATCTCATCTGAATTTAAAATCCAATATGGATTCATATTTTCTTTGCATGTAGCTCTAATAAATTGATATTTAATCAGTAGCTAAGATGATTATGAGTTGACAACTATTACAGCAGCTAAATTGATATTTGACTTATGCTTTTCATACATAATTATTGCAAGAGGATATTTTGCATAAACTTTAATCTCATTAGTCAAAAAATACTATAGACATTGTGTTGAAATATGGAGAAATGTGAAGAATCACAATAACATCATGTAATCGAAACTAATACAGAAAAGATGTCCTGGTCTGAAAAAAAAATTTGAGTCATGCTTCAACCCTGACCACACTAAGCTGAAGATGTTTGTAGAAATAGAATATACACTTGTATAATGTCGCGTAAATAACTTTACTTTCTCCTCGAATTCAATAATGAGTTTCTAAATTTCATGATAGAAGAATGGGATCAGAAGTGCAGCCCCAAAAAGTTGGGTGTATCATGCATTAAGGCACTATAGAAACAAAAAGGTAGTCCTCAAGACCCTCACACATACTAAGCTATCTCAATTGACTCCATTATGGTGAAAGTATGAATGAACATTGTATTAACTATATTCTCACCATTTGATGAAGATAAAATACTCGTGACTAAATTTGGCTTTTGCTTTAGTAAGAGGTGTAATGCATATATGTTATCAAACAACTCCAAGAAATTACTTACCTCTCCAACAGAAAATTGTATACCAGCATGCAACCACATCAATAGAGATGCCCTCTTCTCATTTATTAGAAACCACCTTCCATGCTCTGAATGTTTAGATCTGATAGAAGAACTGTATCGGTCCACAGAGTCATATATGTCTAGCAAGAACCCCAATACTGAAATATTTCAAACCTCATCAGGAGTATGACAGGGAGAAAATGAAAACCTTAGCCTATTTAATCTTTTCCTGGACTATGCTCTGTGAATATACAAGCACAGATGTGAAGAAATGGGCACTGATCATTTAAACATTCCATACCACACCCCAAATTAATAATGAAAACAGCATTCCTACTTTCCGTCTCAAGGCCAATTGGACAGAGGATGGAGGTGGGAGCTGTACCAATGATATAGGTATTCATAGTTGGAATAAGAATGATCTTAAACGAAAAAGAAACATCCTCTGCAAAGTATTCCAAGAAATAGCACTCTAAATAAACCTATCCAAAATAGAAACTATGATTTGGAATTGGAATGAAAGCAGTGATGGTACCTACCATGAATCCATCATAAAAATTCAGGATGTGAATTAGTAAATACTAAACACTTCAAATACCTTGATGTATGGATCAGTTATAACAAATATAATATAGGAGATAAGGAAATTGAATGTAGAATACGCTGTGTAGTAGTAGTTTTGTTGCACACCACAAGTTATCACAAACCAAAACATTAACCTAAAAACTTGAATCTTGATCTTAAATTGTTTTATCATATTGTGACTTTCATATGGATGTCATGCATGACATCAGGCTCATTCAGAAATATCTCAACTGTCAGCTGTATACAAATGCTTTCTCTAATTGATGGTTAAAAATGGCTTCAAGCAAGTGAAGTGTGTAAGTCTTAGTGAGGACCATCCTTCTTTTCACCTTGTGAACTGAGGTTACAAAATTTCAATCAAATAACTATACTTGATAACAGAAACCATAATACTTGAGAACTTTTAAGATCAGCAACAATTAAAATGGGTAGCATATGTAACTAGAAGAGAGAATAATGACATAATCAAGATGCTAATATTCCATACTATGTCAATCAAAAGAGCAAAGTAGAAGCCCCCATGAATACTGGAAAGAACGATAGCAGCTACTGGATGTGATAAACCTACTTTCCTGAAAAATTGTTTTAAAAGAAAGATTTTATAAATTTCAACCAAAAGTAGCACTGATTGCTCAATCAGTGAATGCTGAATGTTTCCTTATAAATAAATGGCTAATATTGCCATTATTATAACATATAAAATGAAGAAGTTAAACCATCTTGAACTGGTATTAAAAAAAAAAAAAAATGCCTCTAAATTTTATTTTGCCTTATAGGAAAAAAGTAATAACTCCGGGTATCTTAGTTTTGTGCTAATACCCCACAGTGAAAATACAGAATATTAACTGTAAAATGTTTTTTTTTCAAAGTCATTTCATCTTTTAAAAACTTCAGGATGATTGGTAATCTGCCCAACACACTCTGTGAATCTGCAAAGTATTTAATTGGTTAATTACCAATTTACTTTCATACTATATTGTAATTCAGTTGTTATAGTATTGAACTATTGTAGATAAACAAAAATTGAAAGGTTTGTGTGTATTTTTTGAGTTTTTAAATTAAAAGCTGCTGCATTAATTTAACTTCTAATTTTGTAATATTTTATTTCCTTTTACATGGTGATAAACTTGAGCTTGTATTGGAGCTATATGGATACCATTGTTTATAAATTTCCTAATAATAAACAAATTGAAGATGTCTGTTTATTGTCTTTTCAGAGATAATCTTGACATTTTGATGGACACATTTTATAAAGAGATTGAAAAATTAAGTGATCATGCACTTCAGGTAAGAATTTGATGAAAGAAAATAGTGAGAAAAAGATTTTTTGATGGACATATTTCAAGACAAATAGACTAATTACTTTCATTAATTCTGAATTTGATTCAGCCAAGGTGATAATACAACTATTAATTAATAGAAATGCTATTTACCATAAGATATATGTAATATTTCAGATCAGAGTATGAATTTATCCTTTTTACATATTAATTCTACCAGTGATAATTACAGCAGACATCAACTGATGCCTTGTTTGTACAAGGATTAATTTATAACATTTTAAAACAAGTTTCAAACAAAATAATGAAATGTATTAAAATAAAGTAAAATTATTTCTCAAAAATTATAAGCTTATTTTTCCACATAGTCACCATTAAGTGCTATTTTATTTTCCAAATAATTCTTTTTTTTGTTCCTTCATGCAGAAAGTTTCTGGTTTACTTTTGATCCATTTGCACACAATTTCAACTAAAAAATTTCAATTTCAAATAAAAATGTTCACCTTAAAATGCCTTTATCAATTTTGGGAATATCCGATTGATGATACTACATTGGTTCTATAGAGAGGTTGTATAACAACCCAGTTTCCAATTTTCTCACTATACTGTTGACAGAAATGCAACTTTGCATTGTTGTAATGCAAAAAAAATAGTTTTCTTTTTAAGGACTTATTCTGCAAATACACTGAATGCTTCCAAGTCTATATTGTATTGATACATCCAAATTTCAATTGACACACAACCTTCCTGCACCAAAATTTCTGTCATTGATCACTACTTATAGAACATGTACATAGTACTCAGGAATAACAAATGCTATTATGTAGTGCTATCATACAGTAAGTTGTCACTAAGTATATTTAAATGGAACATTATATACTAACAAATACTCATTCAGACATGTTTCTATCTCCACTGTAAGTTATAGGGTAGGAGATATTAATGCTCATATACTAAAATATATACCACTAACCTGTTATTTTACATTGTGTAATTGGGTTTCTAGGTTCAATAATGAATGTTGTGATTTACACCACTGGATAGTTGGGTAATTCAGAAGTATACTAAGCAGTTTAGCTAATAAACTTTAAGAAAGAAGTGTGTGTGTGTGCATGCATGTATGCATCATCATGAAACAATGTTAGTATGACAAATTCGGCTATGGTATTGCTTTTATGAAGTAGAAAAAATGGTTTCTCTGATTTAACAATTGTTTCTATATTCTCTTTTTTATTATAAGACAATTTAAATTTTTATATAGCTTGTAACTGACAAAAAAAAGCTACTAATTGTAGACATTATAATAGAAACTGGTAAAAAAATTAACCAATATCTTATAAAAGACATAACATGGAATTCAAAATAACACCAATTTCATTAAACTTTAGCTTTTCTTTCTAAAAAAGCCAATAGCAAATTAATTAAACTATATGAACTATGTGTTTTGCAAATTTAGATTTTATATTTTAAATTACATTTTCTCAACTGATTATATGCTTCACCTGTAAGTGTTGATAAGGAGATTTATGCATAAATGAATATTTCAAGAAAAGTTTTCTTGAGAAAAATATTTATATAAACTTTCTTCTAATAATACAAATAAAACTTTCAAGAACATTTTTCCATGTACTCCAAATTCATCTGATACTAACTGAAAAATAGATTTGAATATTGGTTATGCCTTTATTTCTGATAGTTAAAATCAATCTCACATAGACCTATTAGTGATGTAAGTTTTTCTATAAAATTTGGTTGTTGGTAGCTGTTATCAATTGTCTGTTGTGAGCATTATAATTTTATCTTTTGAACTTACAGCTGAAAAATGCTTCTGTAAAATTGATGGCAAGAAAAATATTTGTATTTAGATCATAATTATTAATTCTGGACAACCTTAAAATATTGGCAATTCATATAAAATGTATCATCTTCCCACCTGTATTTATTCACAATAAAAAAAATAATGCCATTTTCTTTTAAAATAATCAGATATGTGTAAAAACATTTTTATTTTTATATAAATTTAAAAGTACATTGAACTTGGGCATAAGAATATCAGTCAAAGCAATATTATCTTATTACTAGCCATTTATTTTGACCATTTATGTTTCAGGCTTTAGTTTATATAGGCAGGTAACTCCTGCAGTTATGGTATTACACCTTAACATTACTTCAGCTGATGAAGGACATTAGTTTTGCAACTGTGAAGTAAATAGAATCAAGTAATTCATATTAACATTTTAACAATATTAAACACTTTTTATCATATAATATTTTCCACATTTAAGACAGATTTGCCAAAAGCATAATGTTTTTAAAATAACAAATTTTATATACTAGTTAAGATTTTAATAAAGTAGTATTTGTTAGTTCAGGAAAATGTACTAAACAAATTTGAACTGTATTAATCTAAATATTGATATCTATAGTATTTACCATTTTAAAAGCATTACAAATGGCACCTTTTAATTACATTATTTAAATATGACTGTTTACTACTTTGTGGTGTATGCATATATTTCACCCCAATTACACAGTGTACATTTTTCATCAGGTGTTTGTCCACAAATGTAACAGCTAAACTATTTTAGGTGCAGATTTTAACTTCATTATAGTAGTTTAATGAAACAAGAGAATATCACATTTTAACAATTTTCTGCATGACTAATTTAATTGTAATTTTAATGATTTTTGTTATATTATTTTTAATATTATTACAATAATATTTTATTTGTCATTGTTTTTAGGGAGATCTTATCCAGCCAAAGTCACTGAAGCAGTCAGTGAAAGCAATTTGTTCTGTTCTTGAACAATTAGAAACTATGGAGCTGGTCAGTGCTGTTGAACGAATCGAGAATATTGTCAAGGATTTATCAAACGTGAGTTATCTCCTCTAATTCAGTATCCCCTAAACTTTTGTTAATGTGGCTTAATTTTTGTTTTCATCATAAAAAATGTATTTATACTTACATTGTAATTTTCCTTTTAATAGTCTGATTTTTATCAAAGTCTTATACTTGTCAAAAAAGTATAAAAGAGACAAGTGACAAATTTATTAAAATTTGTGGAAAATATTAGTCATGAAAATAATTCCTCATGGATAGTTTGTAGGCCATATCTGGCTATGTATTTGACACTCCAACTCTTAAGTTTTGATTCCATAATTTTTGGAAGGGGTTACAGAATCATGCCTTCAGGAAACAATAGCTTTTTAAAAGTGAAACGAAAGCTAGCAGAGGTTAGGTTATTTAACTATTTTTTTATAATAGTTCAATCTTCTGAGCTTTGTTTCTCTAGCCAAAGTAGAGTGTGAACTTGAGGCAACAACAGCTATCAACTCTCACACTTGGGATCAATAACAATAACAATTTACAGCAGCAACAACTCATAAATGGAAGAATTGTCTAATGTGTGGTGTGTCTACAGATTTTGTGGCATGATGGAGAAGATTCTTCAACCTGTTGTTTTTCACTGAATGAGAAGGAATACCTTTGAATGCCACACAATGAAGACCCCAACACTTGTTTAACATTCTACAACAGTTGATTATCAGTATAGGAATGGCTTTGCACATGAAAAGGAGGAAAAACTTTTAACTGCAGTGAAATGGTTGTGTCTATTTGCTCATTCATAGTCTATCCTTCAAGTGATTCTCTTGCCTCACCTATACACCTTACATATGTCTTTTCAATAGACAATTTTCCTTTATCTTGATATTAATGTATCATTAATTTCTTACAATTTATCTTGAATGCTTGAATTTTTTCCAATTTTCTGAAAACCAGATGCTCCTAATGCAAACACATGACCCATGGCCCTTATAATTCCACACAGAATTGGATGAATTGTATACAATATAAATAACCTGGTAGGTTGACTAACCTACATTTTATTCAGGAAACCATTAATCATATCAACCTCAGGTTAGGTGTACTGGGGAAAGATTGGGTGAAACTTTGTTATACTGGATTTACTTGATCTTGTTTAGTTAAACCAGTTTTCAAATTTTGCTGGCTCTCTTTCCATCATTCACTTATGGGTTCTAATTTAGGATTTTTAATTGGTTCTTTTTCTCATTGATCTTTGTTCAATGTAGCTTTTCTTCATAATTTTCATCAATTCATTTTAATGCTACAAGTTTTACAAAAAGATGTTTTCATGCATCAACCCAGACTTTACCCAGTTACAAACTACTAAAGTAAAACAGTAAACACACTTAAATGAATGGTGTTAGAATCTGATGTATAATCTTTATCCATGTCAATAAGCAAAACTACATGGCACTGATGCTACTGAGATATCCATGCATCAAATTTTTGTTGACAGCATCAGCATTTTATAGTATTGGTTGGACCAAAAGATACCAACTCTTATAGTATGTTTGATTTTATGATGCAAGTCAAATATTTTCGCAATAAAATTGGTATTAACCAATTGATATTGGTAAAAAATTTTAGTATATAATTATATTTATATGATAAATACACATGTTAATTTCAGAATATAATAATCATTCTTATTAGAAATATCTGCAATAATTTTAGTGAGATGAGATTTTATGATACAACTCAGTGTTGTCATTATTATCGTGCAGATACTGATTCTTTAATTTTACATATGTAAAGATTCTTGTAAAAAAAAAATATAGCCTAAAAAGAAAGACCTGATTGTGCAGTAAAATTATTGAATGATGGTGTAGTGATTACTACTATGTTTGCCACGCCTACATTTTTCTCAACTGTGATTGGTCAAATAATAAATACTAAATATCACAGGACAATTTACTGATCACATTCACGACACTGAATTTTTCCTACCGTTAACTCACAAACATGCTATTGTTATAAAATCACCGATTGGTTAATTTTTCATCTGTTGTGTCGGAAACCTACCACCCCTCTTGAAGATGAACTTGTCTGCGTCTGTGAACAAAGACTTTAAATAGTGGCATGTCAGTTGACATGGGGAAGACAGATAGACAGAGAAGTTCTTAGCTGAGCTAGTTATTGACTACTCAGGCGATTTCTGTACCTTTTTACCAACCTATTAAAACCCTTTTTATTGTTACGTGTTATTTGGCGTTTGTCTCTACTAACCCTAAATCAACATCATAACATCATCCAATCAGATATTTTTCGTGTTCTTTCAAAATGTATCCCGCGTTCGTGCTGGGAGCCACCGATAGTAATATAAGTTCGGATTCATTCCCAAATTAAAAAGTAGAGTTGAAGACAGTAGAACTCAACTTCTTCACACGCTCCTACACAGATTATTCATTCTACTCACTTAAAGCATACGCATGGTGAAAACATAACACAGAACTTGAATATCATTCACCATCAGTTCTTTTTGTGAACAAGCCAAGTTGCAACAACTCTGTTAGTTACAAAACACACAACTGTACGATCTTCTGAATACACATTCTATTTTTTACACAGAACTCTGAACATTATATTCAGAAAACTTGCTTATTTAAATATCACCAGATTCAACTTAACAGATAAAGGGAAACTACTTTTTTCTCCTTATTCACACATTACACAAATTACCTTGTATTTGTTGTTGATTAATATATATTTTATTGTTGAAACACAAATCGGTTTTCCATTGTTTGTCCTTGATTTAAAAAAATGTATAAATGTTAAATGCTCTTCAACACACAGCCACATTAATCTTTTCAACAATACACCATTTACATTGGTAACCCCAACATTTAAGGAAAGTAGCATTTACAATAGGAACACAAGTTTGGAAATTGGAGAAAAGTTGAACAGAAATCAGAGAAAAATCATAAAACAAATTAAAAACTTTGGCAAGAAAAGAACAAGAAAAAACTGGATTTAAGAAAAAAGAGATTTGAAAAAAATTTAATAGCAAGAAAAGTGAATTGACATGCAAAAAAAATATTTGAAAAGTTAGTGTTGTGAATGTGTTGTAGAGTATCTTCACAGTGGAGGCTTGTAGTTGTACTAAGTCGGTCCTAAAATAGGTTCGATGTACAAAACATTAGGAACTTGATATAATAGGTAATGACGCAGTAATCTAGTTGTGGCGGCTGATACGTTAATATCTGACTAACGGTCATCTGACATCGACTGACTGACCAACTCACTGAGCGACTTAGCGACTGCTACTACTCCTACTTATTATAGGTGGGAGAGTCTATTAACAATAGAATAGGTGTGTTCCAGTATAACAGAATGTAAATAGATAGAAAATATGCAGAATATTAAGATCTTTGGGTAAAAACATGAAAGCAACCAAAATATTCCCTTTAAGTGAATATCACAAAGAGAATTGTGTAAGTTAAATGATGAAGTACATGAAAATTGATTTCTCAGTAAAAATTTGTAGTGATGAATGTAGAGCAAGATGGCTGAACAAAAGGTTGGTTGCTTTATGGAAATAGTCATTCAATATGACAGAAGACAACAGGGGGAAGGTTGGAATATTGTTTGGGACTAGTATTATAGACAGTAAAATTATAGTTCCCTATAAAATAGATGATGAGTCAAGATAAAAACAGATGTATTGTAAGTTCTTAGACAAGACATTTTTTGAATGGTACAAATCACAACTAAGAAGCTTTAAGTTAAAGTGACTATTGCCTTCTTTTATGTGCCATGTCCCTTCTGGATCATCTCTCTCCACTTCATCCTACCCCTTGTAGTTCTCAGTAAGTTTTGTCTTTTTGCTATTTCTCCCAGACCCTATTCTGCCATCCACTTGCTTAAGCCTACTGTCTCTCTTTCTGCCCTGTGAGTATCAGATTTTTCAAGCCTTCCTTTCTCATTACATGTTCCAGAAATTTCAGCTGCCTCTTCCTGATGCTAAGTATAAGTTTGGTTTGAATCCTCTCCAAAACATCATTGTTGCTCACATTGCTCAATCCATGGTATCCCTTAGCATCCTTCAGTAGAAGCATACCTCTGTTGCCTCGAGTCTCTTTTTCATCTTTGAGGAGACTGTCCGATATTTGCTGCCATGAAGGAAGAGAGATATCACATAGTAATTCAGTACTCTTTGCCTACTTTGCCAAAATAGGTTTCAAACATACCAAATTAATAATAGGATGGCTCTTAGCCTCTTCTTATATTAATCCAATAACTTATAAGTGTGTAAAATGATATTCAGGCAAATAAGATATCTGGAAAGCAATAAAAACTTCTACAACTGATGTTAAAATCTAAACAGAAGAAAAATTAACAAAATCAATCAATAAAAAACTGGAGGTTTTAGAATTTCAATGAGCCCATATTAACATAAAATAATGATGAAATAATTTTTTCTGTTATATGGGATATTGGATTAATCAAATATATGTTTCTATTGCCTATATATTTTGATTTATAAATAAAAATTTAGGTTGTACTTAAGTTTGCTTGCATAATAGAGCCTGTCACCACCAAAACAAATTATTTATTATCACTATTTTTAATAAGGCTAGATATTAAAAGCTGAAACTTACTTCAAATCTAATTTCTATAATGATAGAGTTGAAATAAAAATCAAGCATTTAAATGCTTAACATGACTCACATTTTGTCTTGTAATGTAGATTTTGTTTGTGTTAAAAAGTATTGGCAAAGCATATCAAAATTGAAATTTTCCCAATTGTCTCATATAGTTATCATTCAGTCAGATTCATCCAACTTTACTGACATGTATTGTGTATATATATATATATATATATAAAATTTTTCTTTTTTTCTTACAGAATCATAAATTTAATTGCAAGGACTCAGATGAGTTAAGGTAACATTTATTGCTTTTAGCAGAAATAGTAATACTATTTTTCTGTACAATCAAATGAAGAAACTACAAATCTACATCCACACTGATAGCAAATTCATTATGAACACTAGATTTGAAGCAAGAAATAATTGCATGGTATTTCTTAAATGCTTATTTAAAAATTTAAATCCTGTTAGCAAGTCTAAAGTGACCAATTGAAAAGTTAAGTTTTTGTAAAATGTTTTTGTTTTTTATGGTCACATACATACTACAACAAACCTATCAGACACTTTATGAATATAAATTTATTACTTTTCATCACATATTGATTTTTTTCTCTACTCCCTGCCCTCTCTCAGTCTGACTGTCAAGTGCAATCTGATTGAGAACCTTCAGGATGCTTTGGAAGTTCTCATTATTGCTGTGAAAAATTTGGTGAATCTTTACTGCCGGACATTCCAAACTGACTTCCTTCTCAGTTCCAGTGAACCAGAGATCAGAGGTGAATTTCTTTCTATTGTTTGAGAAAATATAGTTTATGTAAAAGTCACTAAATTAAACAACTCACACTCCAGATTTAGAGCATTTTTTTAATTCTATTTTTCTTTCTTTGCTGTACTTTTTCTTTTCTTTCATTTTTTTCATGGTTTTGTTCTTTTCATGTTGTTATATTTTTGTTTGTCTTATCTTTTTTTCACACATTTTAATAAAGCTATAATTTTTGTTACACATTAATGTATATGAACTGCATTTTGTTTATTACCATAGATGCAAAACAGTGTTCTTATTCTTTTCTATGTGGCTTTTTTATGCTCATTAAAATATTTTGTGGTTGTCTGATGGTAAAATATTAGATTATTAAAACTTGAAGTTTGAACATAATTTTATCAAATTAGCTTTGATTTATGTAAATTTCTCTTTATAATTATTTGAGAATCAGTCAGTTCATTTAGACAATATTTGAAAAATCTGAGTGGTATCTTTGACATTTATTCATCTCTTGTTTAGACAATCAATCAATTGTACAAAGTGGATTTCACATGAACTTACAGAAAGGAACATGTCTGTCTTTAAAAACTTGCCTTGTTATTCTTACTTGATATAGGAAAATGTCATTTTTAGTAAGATAGTCACAAACAATGAAAAATTATGAGAATCCAAAATTGAAGAAAATTTTGGCTAGATCCTGAATAGCCTTCATAACCTCAACAGTTTCTTGTCTCGTAGAATTAAAAAGTAACTTTTTGATTAGGATTTACTGTAACCTGGGCAAACTATGTAATGCTACCATGAACAATATTTGAATGATAACACTTAAATAGAAAATACTTTTTTTTCCTTATCAACTAATAATTTTGCTGCACAACACCACTTGTCCATCTGTTGCAAATACAACACAGCAAAGGAATATGCAGCTAAAATATAGGATGTTCTTCCACATGTAGCATATTCTCCTTTCATCTTCAAATTATCACTTGTAACATTTCCTGTCTGGTTAGTGGTTCCATTAACTTTAACATATTACTCAAATCAGAACAAAAATCATTCCTTTTTTGATAAAATACACATTTTACCTGAAAGATTGTGTAAGGTCGTAGCAAACTTAGGGGAAATACTTTGATGATTGAATAATGATGCTATGAATTTATGAATAAAAGATTGTCAAAAAATGCTGAAAAATTTTGCTTCAACCAAATAGGAAAAAATACATTATGAATGGGTTAATAAAGGAATCATTTTCTTTTTTATGATAATGGGCTGATAAAACTATTTCTCTCTTCTATAAGGAATATTGCATTTGTTTTAATAGGTGACTGTTAAAGCATTAATGATTTCAATATGTGTATTATTTCTCTTATAGATATCCAAGAAGTAAGCACTATTCGAGACAACTTCATTGTACATATCTCTACTGCTCATAGAATCCATGTCAAATGGACCAATGTGTGAGTATTTTACCCAAATCTTTTTCCCCAGCTTACTGCAATAAAACATTGTTGAAAATAGTATACTAAATAAATCTCTGTAGTTGGGAAATGATATTTAATAACTTTTAAAAAAATCAACAAATTTATTTACTATAACTCCTGGGAAAATTATCTGGATGTCATCTAGGTTTTTCAGGATGTCTTGCTTTAAAAAATACTTCATCTGTTTTGGAAGTTGTTATTTGGAGGCTAAGAAACATAATATTCAGACATTCTTTTTTATGCCTTAAGGAAATGGCAGTTTTTAACAGAAATATTCAAAAAGCAATTTTTGAGGATAAGAAGCAAAATATTTTAATGTTCTCTTTTATTTCTTAAGGAAGCAGCAGATCTTAATTGATATAGTAAAAAAAGTTTTTGAGAGGCGACTAAACAAAGTATTCAAACATTTTTATTAAGCAGTTTTTAAAATTTTAATTTACAATAAGGGACCTCGTCCAGGACATGTGCCTGAAATGCAAACATGATGGGTTATTCTTTGATTTCTAGCATTTGATTATTAAAACTAAAATACTTCAGAGACTCATTCTAGAGGCTGTCATTGTGGACAAGTGTACACACATGTTCTACAGTGAAAATTACATACCATTGATACAACTGGCTTGTAATTTTCAATACCTCAAAATTAGTCTACGTAAATTTATTTCATCAATACCAATCAGACTATGAGTTTTCTCCAGTCACAATGAATGGTTTCACTCTCAGTGAGGCTTCATGCTTTGAATGTTTATTGGGTCTCAAGTTCACTCCAGGCCTCAGATGGAACTTATATATATATATATATATATATATAATCCATTGCTAAAGATGCTGTAGAAATAGCTGATTCAATCCAGGAAGTGTTTGATTTCTTCTGCCATGCAGAAGAAATCAAATACTTACAAGAGTCAGATTAGGCCTAAAATTAAGTATTTACATCTTATCTGGACTGGAGCCACTCAAATCTCACTTTCCAGCCTTGTTATAGTTCAGAACCATATATGTGGTCTTGTAGGGAGATTTGCTTTCCACTCTGCAGTTTCTTTCTCCATTACAAGTGGAAAAATGTATAGAAAGATTTTAAAAACATCCACTTGTAAATAAATCAAATCATATAACGGTTAAAGAGCTAATGGGTCTTTATAAAAATTAAGAGTTAATGAAAACTTTGAATTAATTTGCAATTTTGATAAAAGGAAGTAATTTTTTAAACCCATGTAAAACATGATTGTAACATCCACATTTTTTCTTTAGATCGGAAGTCAATTGATGGAAATAGATTTGATGGATTTGTTGGGTGCTGGTTATAAATATGATTTACCTTGGAGTTGGATAACTTGAAAAAAATGAGATGAAGCTGGTTTAAAATGCAACAAGAATAAAGATTTATTTCTTCATTGTTTTACAGTTCTTTTAACTGTTTCCAGTTTCTTCTACAGTAGCGTAGAATTGTGGTCATTAGAAATGCAGTTAACAAAACACCATCATAGGATCATTTTTTTTTTCACCTGTAAATTAAATTTGTCTTCTCTATCAGGTTAGTTACCTTGACATTTATTTGTCTGTTTCTCATCAGTATAAAATTACTTATAGTTTAAGCTCCACAGCAAGTGTTACTCTTATTTATCCACTTGCTTGATGTCTTTTAGTGTTTTTTATACTTTTCTGCTTATGTCATGTCACATGAATTTTAGTTCTTCTAGTGTGGCTTGCTTTGAATTCCATGAGCCCAATAATGGCATTCCTGATATCAGAATTTTGAGTCACTGGTAACAAGACAAATTACCTGAATTTTTCATTTATCACTTCTTCCTCAAAATGGTCTTTGTTTAGAATGTTGTTTTTTAACCTCATAACTCAATTGTACTTTACAATTTGTAAATGGAAATTTTCATCACAATGTTTTTAAAATTCCATATGTTGACACTGAAAAATAAATGGCTGGTTTTTAATTATCAATCAAATGTTATATGATTTCTTTAGAATTACAATGCCATTTCAAAACAACTTTTTCTCAGCTTTTACTTTCAGATATTTACCTCACAAACAAAATATACTTTCCCAGAAATATTTTCTATATGAACATTTCTTTTTCTTAGGTCATATTGGGATTTCAAGTCATTTATTTTTCTTTTCTACAGTAGCTTATTTGGTGATATTAGTTAAGATTTAGAGTTAGGTTAATCCATTTTACATTTTGTTTAGATTAATTTTGAATTTGATTCCAAGCCATTTCAAGGCTCATCCAAAAGGCTCGTCTATTAACCCTTTAATATAATTTTTCTGGCTCAAGGGAACCTTTTTAGATTGGTTACTTGAATTTCACAGGCTTAATTATTATTTACAAAGTCTTAACTGGCCACCAGTCATCTTCCAAGGATTAATTATGCAAACAGCCTGTTTCAACACTACTTATTTGTTTTATTTGTTTGGATTTATTTCAAATTTTTTCAACTGCCCATTGTATTCTGTTGTCTAGATGAAAATTAAACTGCATGATATGGTCATGTGGTTCCTATAAAAGTATTAACTTGCGGAAACTGACCAATATATGTATGTAAAAACATTCCCAAATCAACCTGTGAAAACTCAACAAACATAATGTCTACTAGACATATACACACACACACACACAAATATACATTATCATCTGAATCCCACATAGACAAAATAGAATTATTATACACTTATGTACGTAAAGAAATATTTATGATTTTTCGGGTAGGCTTGGAATCTGTTAATTTCTTGAAACTTTGGATGAATGTATCATCATCTCCTTGAATTTGGAATGCCACAAATTATACTAATGTTGGTTTAAAATGTTGAATACCTGTGAAACATAATTAACCAATGAAAATCAAACAACACAAAAGTAAAAATACCAAAATTTCTTTTTCTCCATATCTCATTCTCTGATGAAGCTTTAATAAAAGTCAAACATGTTAGATTGATAAACATTTCCTATTTTCAAACTGACCAATGTAAATTAGAATATATGTATGTGAGCTCAAAAAGAAATGCATAAAAAAACACATAAAGAGAAAAGAATAAAAGATGGAAAGGCGATGTTTCAGACATTAACAGAATAAGGAATTAATTCTACTCTTTTTGTTTATTAATTATTCAGTAATTAGTTTCTTTTCTTTTATATTTTCAGTCCCAGCATCCAAACATAACCAGTTTATCTTTCATGTTAGTGACTCATTTCATTGTCACCAACTTTTCTGCTTTTGAAAGTGTGAATTTTGTCAAATACATGGACTTTTTCTTAAACACATACATCAGTTTGTCATAATTTTTTCATTCTACAAATATTCAACTCCAACCTTACCAGATTTGGTGGTTACTCTAACTCACATGTAAAGCCTTTCTATTTCAACTGCTTACTCAGTCTTAAGAATTAAGATACTGATATTGAGTCTACAGCCCTAAATTCTCTTGTATCCCTCCCTCTTATTAGCCATTTAACTGTTAGTGTTCCTTAAGCCAAATCAACCACAAGTACTCTCTGGTGAATGAACATAAGGATTATGAGGAAGTCATTCTTTATTTAGGAATGAACATACAACTTGTATGGAGTTAAAGATTTTATTGAATATTAGCATGAAATATATTAAATTTGGTCTTTGTTTTCAGTTATCACGAATATACTGTTGAATGTGGCCTTTGCTATGGAGGAATACAACTTAGTCGTTATCTTATAACTGCTCCAAAAGCCTTGACCAATTCAGGCCTTAATGATAGAGTTTTATGGAATGAATGGTATGTAAATAAACTAATTTTTTATCAATTTTTCTTTGACAAATGTTGAGAAAAAATAATTTGTAAACTGAATACAATTTTATGTTAAAATAAGCTTCATAAATGCTTTTTGGTTTATAATTTTGTTCTCCCTCAAATTCAGACATTTTTTATGTTTTGTATTTTCACCTTGCCACTCAGTTACCATCATTTAAAAAAAAAAATTCTTTTTTTTTTTTTTTCACACTTTCTATGAACAAAGATTTCATTAATGTGATTCTTGACTGTTGAGAAATATTGTTTATATTTGTTGTTTTTTTCCACAAAGAACAATAACTTTTGGTCTAAGTAGTTTAATGGGTAACTATTTGAAAATTTCAATTTCTATGAAGATAAATTTTGTTTCTTTTGGTAGAGAAAACAAGCATTGGAATTGTTGGTAGAGATAAATTTATCTTACCAGCTAAATATAACATTACTATATCACAGATATAGTAACACTTATTTCATGAGTGAAAACAGACAAGAATATGTGTAACATTTTCAAGAAAACACTTTATCTACATATTTAGTGATCTTGTATGAGACATTGGTTCAAGCAGTGAACTGGATAAATATCAAGATATGGGAAAGTGGAGTGAATTGAGATCTTGATAGTTTATGTTTATATATTGTGTCAGTAATGTGACTAGGCTCTGAATGATGAGAAAAACATGTCTAGAATAGATGTACCATCACTTCAGAAGATTCAAATCAACAACTCTGGTGACTTATATTTCATTCTTCTAGCCAGACTGTCATTTAACACGTTTCTTATCCTTTGGCATGGGCATAAAATATAGCTGAGTCAAGAGCAGATAATTACATTTTGCAATGTTAAGCAAGCATGTATATTGAAACATTCACAACTTCATTTACAAAATAGTTATACCAGATTAATTCATTGTATTATTTCTAGATGAACATATCAACTAAAATACTATTTAAGTGTACAGATTTGAATGAAATAAACTGAAGTGCCAAAAATTGCTGATGGTTTTGCTCACACATAGATTACATAAGTATAGTATAGATTATCTTTTGCCTATATATCTCTCACCCTGGCAGAAATTTGTCAGTTCCTAATCTAAAAAATCATTTGTTTAATGAACTGATGAATTCATTCTTTAATTTGGTCTTGATTAGAAAAGTAAGGAAGTGATCTGTGTGTGTGTGTGTGTAGGGAGATAATTTATTGAAGAGAGGCAAGGTGTAGTGAAATTTTCATCAATTGATTAAAGTTTGATACAGATGACACAGTGCTGATAGCAGTCACAGAAAAGAAATTACAAAAATCTCCTACAGAAGGTAGTGAAGGAGAGCGAGAAGGGACTAAGCATAAACTACAAGACAAAATGCATGGTCATCAGTAAAAGGATGAGCCCAAAATGTCAGGGACACTAAAATCAAGCAGGTGCAAAAATTTAAATATCTGGGAAGTGTTCCGACAGAGGACGGTAAATGCGACGCTGAGATCAAGGACATATTGGGACAGCCAAAGACGCATTCCAAAAACTAGGCAGACAATTACGAGACAGGAGGATTTCATTGTTAATAAAACAAAGAATACTGAACTGCTACATGATATCTGTCATCCTTTACGGCAGTGAATGTTGGACAGTCTCTTCAAAGATGAAGAAGAGACTCTAAGCAACAGAGGTATGGTTCTACAGAAGGATACTAAGGATATCATGGTCTGAGTGTGTGAGCAACAATGATGTTTTGGAGAGGATGCAAACAAGGAGGAAGCTTATACTTAACATCAGGAAGAGGCAGCTGAAATTTCTGGGACACTTTAGGGCTTGAAAAAATCTGATACTCACAGGGTCGAATACGAATAGAGAGACACAGGGAAAGCAATGCATGACATACACCAGGGCTTAAACAAATGGGTCTGAGAGAACAGCAAATAGACAAAACTTATTGAGAGAAATATAGGAAAATGAAAAACTTATCCTGAGAGACATACATAAAAAAAGAATAATATTATTTTTGAACACGGAAAAAATGTTATACAAAACAAAATTTTATCGACAAAATGGCACATAAAAAAAATAACTTTTTCAAATTGATTTAATTTGTTATTCTTTGTCTAGTTTTCCTTCTATTTAAAAAATTTATTTAAAGATAAAATGAATTTAAAATGAACTCAAAAAACAAACTAAATACCAACACAAAGCAAACTAAAACATACTTTCCAAACTGAATATTTATTTCCAAATTTTTTTTCTGATTCATTTTTTCAGAAATATTTAAAATTTAGTTAGGTACCTCCAAAAAAACAAAAAATAAAAATAAATTGTCAGATGTTAATGAAACTTTCAGAAACTATTCACAGATGATCAAAATTTGATTATAAATATTTTTTTTTTTATTAAAATCATGGCAGAAATTTTTTTTTTTTATTTATTAACCCCCCCCATAACTAATTTTTGTCATGAAAAACTTTAGAAATTCATCCATCGGTTTTAGTGATTAAATAATTAAAAAAAAGGCTTTGAAGAATGCAAATCATGTTTTTTTTTTTTTTTTTTTTTTTATAAAACGTACCTGAAAATCAGCTTTGAATTGTAACATACAAAACTCAATAAAACAAATATATTATTTAATTTCAAATGCTTTTATTTTTTTTTTAATTTTTTTTTTTGATGAATATGGACAATATTTTCTGAAAGCAAAAAATTTGCTTTTAATGAAAAATGAATTTTTAATACAATTATTTTTTTATTTCTTTAATTATAAAATTATTTTAAAAAATTTTTTATTGAATTTTTAAAATATTTTAAAATTAAATAAAAAATTAACGCATCAACCTTTCAAAATGTCCTTATGAGATAGATCTTTTTTTAGCGCGTTGTAAATTGTATCATTTTGACTAATCAGAAGATCCATGGTAATTAAGAAATGTAATTTTGTGTTTATAATCGGACTGTAATTATAAAGTACGGAAGACCAACCAGAATACAATTTAAGTTGCATTATTTGAGTTAAGCATTGTTCTCCGCTGTTAAGGCCTTTTACTTTTGCGAAACACGTATGGAGAAGTTAATTTGATTTTTCAATTTCAACTGAGAAAGGTACCTACAAGTATCAGTATCATCTTATGAAATTTATATGATCTTATTTTTATATTAATCTTATTTTTTATATTAATCTCATTATGACATTTTTCCATAAATGAAATATCAAAATTAATAATAAAATGAATGGAAATACAAATAACACAGTAAAATGTAATAAATGTACATAAAATTATAGTATTTTATGTACACTTCTGATAAAATTTCATAAGAAAGGTACCTATAAATTAATTAGATACCTTGTTCTTATTATGAAATTTAATCTCACTCTTAACAGTCTTATTTTTTAATTTCTTTATAATATATTTTCCATAAAGCATCGTAAACGTAAAAATGAAAGCTAAGTACAAAAAAAAAAAAAAAAAAAAAAAAAATTAGAGCGCTGAAAAGTTTTCCTTAAAAATAACGAGGTAAATAATTTGTTCACTTAAATGTAAATTATTTCACTTTTTCCATTCCGTAGAACAAATTATCCTCACAGAATCCGTCAATATGTCATTCATCACCAATCGTCAAGTGACGCGAAAGTTTATGACCTGCTTTGTTTTATTTTCAAATTACATTTTTTCGGCGCAGAAGCTAAGTTAAGTTTGGTTCAAAATATTTTAAATAAACATTATAATTTCTGATTTTCTTAAAATAAGTTTTGAAAAAATGATAATTGATTTTTAAAAAGAATTTCAAAGTTGAGATTTTAATTTTTTTTTAAAATGGAAAAAAAATGGATTAAAATGATTGATTATCTGTCAATTTTTTTGACTCAAAAAAAAAAAGATTTTTAACGAAAATTTCAGACGTGCTAGAACGATTAAAAATGTAAAAAAAAAACCCCCCAAATACTTTTGATCTTTCCTCTTAATAATAATATGAACATTTAGACGATAAAATTTTGTTTTTCGTCAAGTTTGGCGTCTTTTTTCATCATGCTATGCTCTTTTTTTTTATCTCGTGGAGGTACCTTTATATTTTGATTCTCAATGTGTCTTAATCATAAAATTAACATTTTTTTAAAAAAAAAAATGTTTTTTTTAATTTTCTTTTAAAAAAACCACCAGTTGAATTTTTTTTTAAATTTATTTTGAAGTTTTTTTTTTTCAGCTAAAAAATTAAGAAAATTCCTTTCAATATTTTTTTATTTAACAAAATTGATTTGTCACATTTTGAATAAATTTAAAAATAATAAAAAATGTTCAGATAAATTTTTTTTTCTTTTAATTTAAGGATGTCATTATTATTTTTTTTTAAAAATTTTTAAAGTTATATTATATAAAAAATTATATATATATATATATATATATATTTATATATATATATATATAAAAATTCATTTCCAAATTTTTAATACAAATTTTACTTTAAGTTTAAAATTTTTTTGATCATTTGATTTTTTTTTATAAAAAAAAAAGTTTTAAATTGTTGAAAAAAATATTTTTAAATTTAAAAAATTTTTTTAAAATTAATTTTAAATCTTTTTTTTTAAAAAGAATTTTTAATAATTAATTGCAAATTTTCCGAATTTTAAATTGAAAAAAAATCCAATAACATTGCAATTTCAAAAAATAAATAAAATTTATTTATAAAATGAAATCAAAAAAATGAAAAAAAAAATTTTTCAATATTTCAAAATAATTTTTTGAATTGAATTAAAATGGTGTTGGAAATTGAAACCATTCAAATTTTTTTAAACAGGTTTATGAAAACATCTTTAAAAATATTTAAAAAATAAATTCCCAATAATAAAATTTTAACCTCCCAATTTCAGAATTTATCCATGATTGCTTTTAATATATATATATATTATATATATATATATATATATATATATATTTTTTATTTAATATCCTTTCAAACCTCCTTAGCAAAAACATAAAAAAAACATTTTACAAATAAAAAAAAATTTTGAAAAAATAATGAAAAAAAAGAAAAATGGTGTTTTTAATTGGTCTTAGACCCTAAAAAGAACTTGAGAAAAAAGGAAAAAGAAGAATTCAAAAGTCTTTAAAACAGCAAATGCGTCAATTTTTTATAATTTTTAATATATTATAAATTAAATTTTATAAGAGATTGATTTTGTGTGTGTGTAAAAAATTCAATTTTCAAAAAAAATTTTAAATTTTCTTTTCCCGATGTGGATGCACATTTTGAGTCCCAAAAAATTAGCTAAAAAAAAAAAAATCAAATTCTGTTGAACAAAAAAAATCTAAAGATCATAATTAAATTTTTAAAATTTTTAAATTCAATAAAATCATATTTTATATATTTAAAATATATTTTATTTATATAAAAAATATATTTAAAATTTAAAAAATTTTACTTGTTTTGAAATTTTTAGTTTTAGTTATATTTTTTTTTTATTTTAATTTTACAGTCTATTTTTCTTGATGTTATTTAAAATGAACATTTTTTTTTTCTTGTTTTTTTTTTTTTTATTTAATGAATGGATTATTTTAAAAATTTGAAAAATTTTTTTATTTTTCACATATTTGATAAAAAATAAATAAAGAAATAATTTTTTAGTTTACTTTTTTTTTTTTTTTTCAATAAATTTATCGATTTATTTTTAATTGTAAAATTTAAAAATCAATTTTTAAATTAAAATCCATTTAAAAAAAAAACAAAATAAATATAGAAAAAAAAGTTTGAATTTTGGACATAAAATATTTTTTTTTTTTCATGGGAATTTTTTATTTCAATGCCTTTTTTTTTTTTCTAAAAAATCGGTCTAAATTCCCATTTTAAGGAAAAATGAAAAAAAAAAATTTTTTAAAAAAATTTTTTTTTTTTTTTTTTTTTTTTTTTTAATATATCAAGGAAGCAAATGGAAAATTGATATATTGAAATTTTTTTTTTGGAAAATTTTTTTTTTTTTTTTTTTAAAAAAAAAATGTTTTTTAGAGGCATTAAAAAAAGTTTTGTGGCAAAACAAAAAAAAACTTTTTTTTCTTTATATAATTAAAAAAATTAAATTTTTCAATTTAAAAAATCAATAAACTATTTTTTTTTTTTCAAATAGATTTTCTTTTTGAAATTCCAAAAAAAACGTTAAATATAATGAAAATTTTAAAAAAAATATCATAAATAAACCTCAAACTTTATTTTGCCATAAAATATCTCCAAATTGGAAGAGGTTTATTTTTTTTTTTTATATATACGTTTCATTTCATTTTTTTAATGATTTGTTAAATTTTCATAATCTGTTTTTTGATCATCTAGTTTAAGTTAAAAAAAAAAAAAAAAACTGAAGAAAAAGTTTGCAAATAAATTAAAATTTTTATCATTTCTTTTTTTTTTAAAAATTGAATCTTTTTTTTCTTTTCTAATTGTTATTTTGAATTAAAAAATTTAAATTGAATGAAAAATTTTAATTTTAAAAATTAGATAAATAAAAAAAAGGTCCGTTCAAATTTCTGTTTAAACGTATTAAAATCAATCAAAGTTTTTTTTTTTTGAAGAAACCCAAGATTTCTTTGAAAATGTAAAGTTCTATTTTATTTACGGATGTGCAAAAAATGAAACATGAGAAAATAAAATAAAATTCAAAGAAAATCATTAATGATTTTCATCTTTTTCATATTTTTTTTTTAATTATGTCCATTTAAAAATAAATCACCTAATGAAATGTGAAGCTCACTTTTTAAGTTAAAAAATTTTTAAAAAAAAAAAAGTAGTTAAAGGACTTGTATAAACAATGTTTTAATTGTAAATTAAAAACTATTTTAAAAACAATTTTATCAAAATTTATACTTTATTATCGCGTTAAGGCTTTTTTTCATTTAATAAATTTAAATCTTTTTAAAAAGAAACAAGTTTTTTGACTTTATTCCAAATTTTGGTTGATTAAAACATTTTTTAACTTGAAAAATTTAAATTTATTTTATAAAAGCCAATCTAAATTTTTTAAAAAATCTTTTTTAAAACCTTTTTTGATAAAGTTAATGTTTTTCATTCTATTTTGATGTTGAACTATTCGAAATAAATTTTTTGTTCCATTTTTTTGGCACTATTCTCCTTTTGATCAAATGAAATGGTATAGAAAAAAAATTTAAACGTCAAAAAATTATATTTATATTTTTTTTTTTTTATTATGAATTCTAAAAAAATTTTGAAAACATTTTCGCAAAGGGAGTTTTTTTTAAGAAAATTAGATGGAAACAATTAATTTGTTTTTGATCATTGAAAACAAAATGGATTAAAGAAATATACAATTTTTTTTTAAAAAAAAAAACATTAAACATAAAAAAAGGAAAATTTTTGAGAATTTTGCATTACTGTTTTTTGAATTTTTTATGATTTTTCTGGATTTTTTAAAAATTATGAAAATTTTCAATTTTTTAAGTTTGATAAATTTCCATTGATGAAAATTAACTTCCAATTTAATAATTTTTTGAGGACAAAAAAAATTTAATTTTTTTATTTTGAATTAACAAATTTGACTTTTTAATTTTTAACTTAGAAAAAAAGACTTTTATTCTAATTAAGGGGTTTATTTAAATCCTGACAGACAAATGTTAATAAAGTTAAGCATCATTGTTTTCTATGTTTTAATTGAAGATGTTTTAAAAAAAAATTAAAACAAATCAAATTTTAAAAAAAAAATATTTTAACATATAAAAATTTGAAGATTTTTTTCATTTAGCTATTTTTAAAAAAAAACATCATTTTGAAAGAAAAACCTTTTTTTCATAATTTTTAAGAGTTGTTTAAAATTTTATATATAAAATTTTGAAAAAATAAAAATTAAAAAGAATATTTTATTTGTAAAGAAATTTCTATTTTAAAATTCTTTAATTTGAAATTTAAAAATTAATTAAATTTTTTTTTTCAAAAAAATAAAAAAAATTAATAAAAACTATTTTTTTTATTATCATGTTTTTAAGAGGAAATTTTTTTAATTGGCAAAAATATTTATAAAAATTTGATTAAAAAATTCATTAATAAAAAATTAAAATAGATTTTTTTTTTTAAATTATTAAAATTCATTAATATTTAGTTTATATTGCATATTAAATTTTATAAAATTTAAATATATTTTATAATTATGAATTTATTGGAAAAAAATTCTTGAATTTTTTTTTGTTTATTTTTGAACTTAATATGATGAATCAATATTAATTGTAAAATGGTTTCATTTCAAAAGAATTTACATTATTAAATTCTTTTCTTAGTTTTTATTTCTATAAAAAACTTTTATGTTCGATTAAAATTTTGACAAAATCAAATGAAAAGCCTATATTCTTGGTCTTTCAATCAGTATTTAATGTACTGTAAAAAAAAAAAAAAATTTATTATTTTTTATTTGAAAAAAACTTCATTGTGAAACAAAAAATTGATATATTCATTCTAATAGATTCCAAAAAAAAAATTTACTCATAAATTTAATAATCAGTAAAAAAACAATGTAATAAAAATTAAATTTTTTTTTTTTTAAAATTTATTTTATTTAGGTACCTCCACGAGATCGCTAAAAAAAAAAGCATAGCATGATGAAAAAAAGACGCCAAACTTGACGAAAACAAAATTTTATCGTCTAAATGTTTGTTATTATTAAGAGGAAAGATCAAAGTATTTTTTGGGGTATTTTTTTATTTTTTTAATCGTTCCTAGCACGTCCGAAATTTTCGTTAAAAATCTTGTTTTTTTTTTTTTTTTTTGTCAGCAAAATTGACAGATAATCAATTTTTTCCATTTATAAAAAAAAATGAAAATCTCAATTTGAAATTCTTTTTTAAAAATCAATTATCATTTTTTTTCAAAACTTATTTTAAGAAAATCAGAAATTATAATGTTTATTTAAAATATTTTTTGAACAAGCTTAACTTAGCTTCTGCGCCGAAAAAATGTAATTTGAAAATAAAACAAAGCAGGTCATAAACTTTCGCGTCACTTGACAGGTGATGAATGACATATTGACGGATTACGTGAGGATAATTTGTTCTACGGAAGGAGAAAAGTGAAATTATTTAGATTTAAGTGAACAAATTATTTACCTCGTTATTTTTTTTTTTAAAACTTTCAGCGCTCTAATTTTTTTTTTTTTTTTTTTTTTTTTTTTGTACTTAGCTTTCACCTTTACGTTTACGATGCTTTATGGAAAATATATTATAAAGAAATTAAAATAAGACTGTTAAGAGTGAGATTAAATTTCATTTCATAAGAAAAAGGTATCTAATTAATTTATAGGTACCTTTCTTATGAAATTTTATCAAAGTGTACATAAAATACTATAATTTTATGTACATTTATTACATTTTACTGTGTTATTTGTATTTCCATTCATTTTATTATTAATTTTGATATTTCATTTATGGAAAAATGTCATAACTGAGATTAATATAAAAATAAGATCATATAAAAAGTTTAAAAAAGATCATAAGATGATACTGATACTTGTAGGTACCCTTCTCAGTTGAAATTGAAAAATCAAATTAACTTCTCCACACGTGTTTCGCAAAAAAAAAGGCCTTTAACAGCGGAGAACAATGCTTAACTCAAATAACGCAACTTAATTGTATTCTGGTTGGTCTTCCGTACTTTATAATTACAGCCCAATTATAAACACAAAATTACATTTCTTAATTACTGCGGATCTTCTGATTAGTCAAAATGATACAATTTACAACGCGCTAAAAAAAAATCTCTATCTCATAAGGACACTTACGAAACCCGATGCGGCTTTTTTTTAACTAATTTTATAATATTTTAACAACTTAAATGTAAAAATCTATTATAATTAAAAAAATAACAAATAATTGTATTAAAATTCATTTTTCATCGAAAAAAAAATTTTGCTTTCAGAAAATATTGTCCATATTCATAAAAAAAAACAACTAAAAGCAAATAAAAGCATTTGAAATTAAATAATATCTTTGTTTTATTGAGTTTTGTATGTTACAAATTCAGAGCTGATTTTCAGGTAGGGGGTGGTCCAATTAAAAAAAAAAAAAAAAAAATGATTTGCATTCCTCAAAGCCTTGTGCTTTTAACTATTGTAATCACTAAACCCGATGCGATCAAATTTCTAGAGTTTTTCATAAAATTAGTTATGGGGGGGGGTAATAAATATAAAAAAAAAATATTTCTGCCATGACTTTAAAAAAAAAAAAATATTTAATAATAATTTCGATCATCTGTGAATAGTTTCTGAAAGTTTCATTAACATCCGACAATTATTTTTATTTTTGCAAGATTTTCCAAATTAATGTGTGTCATACAAAAAAAACGTGCTAAAAATTGTCTATGTTATTTTACTAGTTCCGTGATACAAAGAGAAAAAAAAGTTTTTTAATCAAAATTTAGAATGTTCTAAAAAAAGAAGGAAAAAAAAAAAAAAATAATTAAAAAAAAAAATTTTTTGGTTTCCTCTTAATAATAACATAAACATTTAGACGATAAAATTTTGTTTTTCATCAAGGTTGGCGTCTTTTTCATCAAGCTATGCTCTTTTTTAGAGATTCAAAAGGAGGTAAGTGACCTTTTGGTTGATGTATTTTTCCATTCTTTTCGACCAAAAGATTTCATATTGTAAAAAATTACTTTATCACTATTTTTAAATATAAATATTCTGATGAGCTAAATTCATTAGTTCCATCAGCTCAGAAATTTTATAAAAAGACCCAAAATGAATCTCATTTTTTTTTTATATCCACTTTACAATCAAATTCCCAAGGATTCCTTCTTTGTTTTTCAAGACTCCTTTTAAATGCTTGTAAATCACTACAATCTTAACCTCTTCAAGTCTAGGGTTGACCATTATCTTTCCAACATATCTTCATAATCTGCAAAAAAAAAAAAACATTCATATCACAACCTTGTTCAAAACCCTTTACCTTGAGTGGCAAAGTGTAATAAAAAAGAATTATTTAAAAAAATTTATATTTATTATCCATCAAAAAATATATTTTTGGATATGATTGATTTGGTTTTGGTTTATTTTTGTTTTATGGATAAAATTATTTGAATTTTTGAAAATTTTTTTCAGGATTTTTAAAAAAACACCAAAATTAAAAGGTGGTTTTATGTTCCCTAAAAACCTCCTGATCAAAGGCCTTGCTGTTGAATCAAGTTTGTTTTCTTATTCAAGATTTAAACTGTATTTTATTGTCATACAAAGGATGGATATTGATTGAAAGAACTGGGTTTTTTGATTCTAATAATAATGAGGCAAGGATAAAGAAGGGTTTAAATTTTTAAAAATTTTATTTAATATGAAAAATATAAGGTATGGGCAGAAGAATGCATTAAAGGTTCATTTAAATCTTTAAAAGAAGATTTTGTGAAGAGTCATTAAAAAAATCAAATCAAAAATTGAGATATTCATAAATAATTTTTATTCAATTCATGCAAGTTTACTTGGTCCATTATAAATATACTATTTTTGAAATTCCCTCCAGCTCTGGATGGGTCATTTTTTAACTGTTCTCTAAATTTAATGGCAAATTCTAAATCCTTAAATTTTTTTTATTTAATGTAAGATTTTTATTAATTTTATTCATTTAAATATAATATAATATTATTATTGAACATTTTTTATAATATTCAAAACTTTTATGATTTTAATGACTCAACCTTTATTTAATTTAATCATTTAGTTTAAAATATAGTTGATAGTATTTAAAAAAATATTGCACATAAATATATATAAATATATATAAAAGTATATATATAAATTTGTTTGAATTAATGAGGATGATAAATTTTAAAAAAAAATAAATTAAAAATTACAAAGATTTAATGAAAATTTTTGTGTGGAAAAATGAAAGATTTTCCTTTTTTAAAAATGCTTTTTTTCCAAGATTTTGACAGTCATAATTGGAAGAAAAATTTGAAGATTATGAAGATGAAATTATGTACAATCAATAGGACAGCACTGCTCATACAACATTGAAAACACTTTTCAAATATAAAGGAATTCATTGAAACTTTTAGACACAAAATTTGTTGTTGAAAAGGAAATACCTTAAATCATTGATTTTTAAATCATGGATATTTTGGTACATCCTTTGTAATGTATTTCAAATGATGAAAATTGAACTGCAATGCCAATCAAAATTAAAAATCATTGTTCAAAAAGAATATTTTAGAATCATTGCAGGCTATATTAAAGAGCAGTCACCTAAGAATAATAGAAATTTTTTAATGATTAAAAATTTTGTTGATTTTTATTTTAAAAAATATAAAAATTTTTTTAAATTGTTTTTTTTTAAAATTTTTTGCCTTATTTGTTTGATCATTTTTTTGTTTAATTTGATAGTCAAGGATCAAAAAAATGAACAATTAAAGTTCAAAAAACCATGAAAATATAAAAATATGACTGGAAATAAAGAAGATTATTTTTTTTTGCTTTTGAACAAACAGTAAAATTATTCCTTTCCATTTCAATGTTAAAAAAATCAAAAAAAAAAAGAAAACAAAAAAATTTTTATGAATCTTCAATCTGAAAATCAATGAAAAACTCTTTATATTTATTTATTTTGTCATCACTTTGTACTTAAAATTACATCTTTGATCATAAAAAAAAAGTAACAGTTTTATTCAAGAAAAAAAACATTATACACAACTTCTTAAATGCTATCTGTTTTTAATTTTTATGTCACCTGTAATTTTATTTTTTCATTTATTTTTTTTGCTTCAATTCAAAAATTTAACTTTGATTTAAATTCATTTTCAAAAAAAAAATTTTTTTTTTTTTTTTTTGGAATCAAAGTTTTTATTCATGATTTTTTATTTGTATGTTCTTTTAAACAACATTTTTAAAATCAAACCCCATTTTTTTAATTTTTACATTTTTTTTTAAAGGAAAATTTCAATAAAATATTCACTTGCCTAAAAAAAGAAATTTTTCATTCTTTTCACAAACTTATTTTGTATCTTTATATGATACAAAATTTTAAAATGTCACAAAACCAAATCCATAAAAAAAAATGAAAATTTAGTTTTTAAAAATGGTCAAAAATGCAGATTCCAGTCAACTAAGTCAAATAAAATATTATCATACAAGAATTTAATTTGAGATATTCCTCTTAGTTGAATATTAACTGTGTAACAAAGATATAAAATTCTCCTTATTAGGAAATGCAGATAAACATTTTTAAAAAAAAAATTTTAAATACAATATTGTGATTTTTATTTTATGAAAATTTTTTAAAATAATCCAGATATTTAATTTGATAAGATTATTATATTCTGCATTATGTTAAAAAAATAAACATTTAGTTTTTACTGCAAAACCACTATTTTATATTAAGTTTTTTAAAAGTTGAGTGAAAAGGTTTTCCTTGAAATTTGTATTTTGTAGAAGATAGGTCCCCAAAAATCAGAAATATAAAAAGTTTGATTTTTGCTTTTCTCAGGTTCTAAAATTTTTTAAAAAATGGTTTTTGTTTTGAAAAATTAAAAAAAAGAATGTTTTTAAGTAAAGGGTGTGCTATTTGACATTGATACCTCTGCATATCATTTTATCTAAATTGGTCTAATTTTGAATTTCATTGAAGAATATGTTTCATAAATAAAAATATATCCATTTGTTTAGTGAATTTAAAATTAAAAAAAGAGACAGAAACCTTTTCAATAATTGAATTTTGTTTGAAAATTTTTTTTAAAAAATTGAATTTTTAACTTTTTGTTTTTTTTTTTTTTACTGTCAATAATGTTATTCTAAAGAATTGTCATTTTTCAACAATATTTCCAAATCTTCAATTTCCTAAAATTTAAATTGTTTATTTTTTTTTATTGTTTCTTTTTTTACTTTAATATGGTTAGCATCATCTTTAAAGAAATCAATGTTTTTAAAATTCTGCAAATTGTTTAAATTTTACATGAAAATGTTAATTAAATGAAGAGTTGGTGAATTTATTTCATTTTCATTCATGATTGTGTTTTTCCAGGTTAACATCCAGATATATTTGAAACATTGTTATATGACCTAACAAATTAATTTGAAAAAAAATTTTTAATATCAAAATATCATATATAATCAATTAAAAAAATAAAATTTTATTTTGATAAGAGATGGGGGCAAATATGAAACATGTTCACAAATTTTAAATATCAGAATTTAAAATGTCATTTGATCAGTGTAATTTAAATACCTAGATTTGAATCCATTTTTGAATAAGGCTTGACTGTTTGATTAGATTCAAATTCAATAAATTTTCAAAAAAAAAAAATGGATATAAAGGTTTTTCATTGTAAATGTTAAAATTAGGCACCTTCACTAGGGTCAAATATTTTTGTTTTATAGCAATGATGATCGAAAAATTTTCCTATAAAAAAAAAAATTTGTCAAAATATTATTATTTTAAAAAATTTTAAAAAGCTTTTTATTTTTTTTTTTAATTTTTAAATCCTTTTCAAATAGCATATTTGAAAAAAAAAATTTTTTTTATTTTTTTTTGAGGAAAAAACTAATAGATTTGGAAATTCTTCACAAAAATTCAAATAATTGTCAATTTTAATGAAACTTTCATTTATTATAGAAATTGGGAATGAAATTTATTTTTTTTTTTTTTAAAAATCTTGGTAAAAAAATTTTTTTTTTGATATATGTTTTTTTTTATTTTACAAATTTTTATGAAATTTCGAAATTAAAATTTTTGGATTTGGATTATTAGTTAAAACAGGAAAAACCTTTTGAAAAAAGTAAATCATCAATATTTTTTTTTTGTAAAAAATTTTTATTTATTTCATCAAAAAAATTTTATTTGAATTGTAAAATAAAAAATTAATAAAAATGACATTATTTAATTATAAAATTTTTTAATTGCTTTTAAAATAAGTTATATATTAATTTTACTATTGTTTGAAGAAAAAAAATTTTTTTAATAATGAATAATGAATTTTAATTTTTTAATTTTTTCATTTATTTAAAAATTTTAATTATATAATATAAAAAAAAAAAAAAAAAAACTAATTTCTACCTATCAATCTATACATGACATAATCCTTATAAAAAGTGTTATAAGTCATCTGCAAAATTTTTGTATTTTTAATTCATTTCTGTTTCATCAACATCTTTTTTTATCATCCTTCACAATATCAAAAAAAGTTTATTGCTTAATTTCAATTTAAAAATATTTTTATTTTATATATTTATTGTATCAGGTCATCCCATAAGTTCTGTCCGAATTTTAACTTTTTTTAAAATGAACGAAATTTAAAGAGTATTTTATAATGTCTAATGGAGCTGAACATTATTTTTATGTTTAGATGCATTTAAACTGATCAAATTTTATTTCAGAGAACAATAAAATTAAATTTTGTTTGATTAAAACCCTGCTAACATGGAAGTACCCAAGAATCATTTGAGGCACATAATGCTTTATGAGTTCAAGAAAGGAAACTCAGCAGCCGAAGCGGCTAGAAACATTCACTCAGTTTATGGAGAGGAATGTGAATGAAAGAACTTGCAGAAGATGGTTTGCAAAATTCAGAGGTGGAGATTTCACCCTTGAAGATGAAGATCGAACCGGACGTCCAGTTGAGTTTGATGAAAAGCTTCTTGAAGCAGCCCTTGAAGAAAATCCTGCTTTATCAGTTGAGGAATTGGCAGTGGTTCTCAGTTCAAACCATACAACTGTTCATCGTCATCTTCAACAACTTGGAAAAGTTCCTAAACTTGGAAAATGGGTGCCTCATGAATTGTCTGAAAACAACCTCAAATCCCGAGTTGACATCTGCTCTTCTCTCCATTCTCGCCAACTTGTTTCACCTTTTTTGGATAGACTTGTGACTGGCGACGAAAAATGGATCTTTTATCGAAATGTTAAGCGTCGTAGACAGTGGCTTGGTAAAGGGAAGGACCCCAGCCACAGCCGAGAAGGAACTTCATGGGCAAAAGGTTCTTCTTTCAATCTGGTGGGATCGCCAAGGAATAATCCACTTTGAATTCTTACCACCTAATGCAACAATTAATGCTCAAATATACTGTCAGCAATTAGAGCGTTTGAACCAAGCTTTGAGGAAAAAAAGACCTGCTCTAGTGAATCGAAAAGAGGTGATGTTTCATCAGGACAATGCGCGACCCCACACAGCAAGAATCACGTCACAAAAAATCGAAGAACTTGGTTGGGAGAAAATTCCTCATCCACCTTATTCTCCCGATCTTGCTCCTTCAGACTACCATTTGTTTCGTAGCTTACAGAATCATTTGGAAGAAACAGCTTTTGTAACACAGGAAGAGGTTAAAACTGACATTTGTGAGTTCTTCGAATCAAAAGCCAAAAAGAATTTTACAGTAATGGAATTAGTAAGCTTGTTAATAGATGGAAGGAAGTCATAGATAATCAGGGAAAATACATTGTTGATTGAATCTGTAATTAAATGTAACATTTGGTCACTTGTTTTCTTTATTCAAAATTCGGGATGACATAGAACTTCAATGGGATGACCTGAATAAAGAACCCAGAATGAAATAAATTTCAAGAAAGTAAAAAAACCTATCCATAAGAACTGTTCATCTTAAATAAAATTTTAAAGATCAAATGAAAAATCAAAGAAATATTTAAAATGTTGAAATAAATTTAAAAAAAAAACTTTTTATCAGGGAAGCAAGCAATATATTATAGGGGGAGAAATATAAAGAGGTGTGATAAAGGAAAGGATGAAGAGAATGGGGAATTAGATCAAGGCATCTGAGATGTCAATTGACAAATTTGAACAGTTTAACTTATAGCTATCAGAGAAACAAGTAATAAAGGGAATTCCACAGACGGGAGGTTTTTTAGACATGAAGAACAGAGACAATATTTAACTGTTTTGAAAAGGGTGGCATCAAGATGCCATGTTTAAATTCATGCAGTCTGGGAACTAGCAAAATTCTCATCAGAGCAGTTACTGTAAATTATTTGAGAAAGACAGAGGGAGGAATGTCTGTGAGAAATATCTTTAAAGATGAGATGCCAGATTTAGGGCCAATTATATTGCATATCCGTCTCTGGATTTTGTCGAGGACCTTAAGATGAACAGCAGGGGCACCAGACCATATATGGCAGCAGTATTCCATGCAATCTGGCAAATGGTAAATTTTTAGATTTGAAGATGGACTCAGGCGAGAAAAATTTCTGACACATAAATAAATAGGGAACCAACTTTCCTTGCAGTGGAAGAAGCTATTGATTCAATGTATTTGTTCCATCTCAGGTCAGTGGAAAGTGTGAGACCAAACAGTCAAAAAATAGGTGCTATCGTATATTTGAAACTCAGATATTCTCAAGCTAACATGGATGGTTCCCTGTGGTGATTTTCAATAGAAGATATCTGAAGATATCTCTTGTATTATTGAGAAGTTGATTGAATGATACTTCAAATTTTGCCAGAAGACTTCATTTTAACTAGGTACCTCTACTGAATTTTCGATACCTAAGTTTTAAAATTAAATTTTAAAAATGAAAAGCATTCTTGAATATTTCATTCTAGTTTTAATTGAAAGCTAAATGATTAAATTTATTATTTCAAGTAAGTAAAATATTCTGGTGTATTTCAGATAGAAATTATATAGATTGGAATGTCAAATAATTGCTCAATTTTTAAAATTTTTCTTAAAAGTAGCCATTTTCTTAATTTTTAAGAAATTTGTAAACAAACAAATTTATAGGGTTTAAAAAGTTCTCAAAGAGTGTAAATAAATATATAGTGGTTTAGTCAGTAGAACACCAATCTGTGAGATTTAATGCCATATCATCTCAGAATGTAACTGACCATTCCTTTTCCTTTATTATTTATAAATATGAATTATATGCTATGACTTCTTGGGAAAGATAGTGGAGTGGTTTCCTACAGTTGTGAATTTGGAGTAGTCCTTTTAGACTGACTGCCATCCAGAGCTAGAGAGCTCAGTCTACTCTGCTATTTAACACACAGCTGATGGCAGAAGAGATGGCTTCATGCCATTTTAGGTGCATTAGTGCAAAAGTTAATATAACAGGCTAGACCTGAACTTGGCATATCAATTCTACTTTCTATCCTGATAATCATACTAATTACACATTCTTCAACCATTGTTAAAAAAAACTGAATTCCTCATACTCATAACCTTAAATATCCATTTATAGCAGTAAAAATTAAATAGTCTTCAAAGACTATGTTAGATTTTGTTGCAGTATTAACCAATAATACTGATGAGTGATGCTGATGCTTTGGCTCACAGGATATGGTACTGGTCTGTGGTTTTTACAATCTTTGATGCAATTTCATGACTCTATCTTCACAGAACTTGGCATCTTTCTGGGTGATGAACTGGTCTGTGGTTTTTACAGAATTTCAGAAAAATTAAAACTCTTCTATTTAACAGAATTTTGTAGGGATCAAAATAGGTGGAAACTCAAAAGTGCAGGGTCATGTGAGTATGACAGGTGTAGTAGGACATCCTAGCCAAACTATGCAATTTCTTGGTGAGTTTGAAAAGAGACATGAGGTCTGGCATTGTTCTGATGGAAGACAACATTCCAATTAGCCAATTCCAGACACTTTCATCAATTGCTACCTTTAATCAGTACAATTATGAAGAATAGTTTTCTAAATCCAACATCTGATTTTGCAGAAGGAGCTTTCAATACTCTCTTAATGCCACCAGATACACAACATCACCTTCTTTGAATGCAGATTGGCTTTTCATTTTCTCTGAACTTTTTCACTCCACTTTGTAAAGAATCTATTTTTCATTGCCTGTGATTGTTCTTTTCAAAAGGGGGTTGTTTTTGTTGCATTTAAGTAGCACAAATTTGGTTCATTAAATTTTTTGTTAAATCATAATGCATCATCATAGCAATTCACATATCCAAGTGTTTTTAAATGCCTATAAGTCATATTTCAAAAGTTAAATGAAATAAGTGTGACCTGGATTATTTTTAATCAGTATTTTTATTTGTTTGTCATCATTGGAATGTTCTTGGTCTTCAAGATCAAAATTTCCACTTCTGAACCTAGAGAAACACAGACACTACCCTCAGCTGTGGCACCTTTTATAGCACATATCTTTTTTGCAGTTCCTCTCTGGAAATATGTGCATCAAATGACAAGAATGCATCTCACAAATTGTATGGAAAGACTCGTTGAATATGTAGATATATCATAAATTTCTGAATATGTATATATGCCATAAATTTTAATAATATGTGAAACAAAATTTATGTGTTCAAATTCCACCAACTTTTGTCCCAACCCAATATAATTTGCATGGATCAACTGCCAGCAGGTGGGGAGGGGAATAATAGAAATCTAGAAAAGGGATTTGAATTTAAAGTTTTTCCAGCTAGATCTAGCTAGAAATACCTGAAACACATTCTTCCAATTTGCAAAGAGATCTCTCGTAAATAGTTTCACAGTACCTAGAATTGAGAGGTATTGTGTGGCCATGCTGAAAAATGCCTATATTCACGACAGGCACATACACAAAATGTGAAATAATTTTCATGAATTATGCTACAGATTCTGTACCAAGTGATAATTTAAAAAATTTTTGCAGGCTACATTTTGATTCTGTCACCTTATATACACTTCCCCGTGAAACCAGATTGTCATTCACACTTAGAGGAATCCCCATTACCAGTGGAACTTCAGATAATACAGTATCTACGACTCCTGTGGTTCTGGCAGGAGCCACTATCCAACTATTCAACTATAAAGGGTAAGCAAGTTTTCGTTTGAATTATAAAAATCAACACACTTCTACATAGGCCTTTCAAATGTCCTATCCAGTCAGTTTTAAAACAAGTTTAATGCTAAAGTCCTTTGCTCACTTTGGAGTATAAATTTCATAAAATTTTTGTCGTAATAAACTAATATTTTGTGACTCATTTCACCAAATGTTGAGGATTAAAACTTTATACAAACAATATATTAAATATTGTTTGAAAGGAATACTAATCATTTGATGTGATAATGGACAATTATGATTACTACCAATTATATGTAGTTTTGATTACAATATTACAGTTAAAATCTCTCACAGTCCTAACATTGCCAATAATGAGCATTGATTTCACAGACTACTCCTAATTGCCCAATCAAGAATAGATTTTTTTAAAAATTTGTTGATTGTTAATTTGGTCAGATTTTGGGAAGTGGGTTGGGCCAAGAACTTTTTAGAACATCCTTGTAATACTAGTTACAGAATTATTAATTATAAGTATTGCTTTTGCTTTTTGTACTTATTACCTTGAACAGTTTCTGATTAATTCAAACAGTGTAAATTCTGAATATTGCTACTGTAATTGTTGCCCATCATAAAATGTGATGTTGATTACCAACTGTAACTAAAGAATGATCAGTTATCAAGTATAAGTGTTTAGCATTAAATTTTGATCAGTTATTTTTCTCAGTAGCTTCCTTGCTTAAATATATCCAGATTGTGACTATTAGACTTTGAAACCTTTACAGTGAATTAGTTCAAGGGAGTCAATTAGTCCCCATGAGGATGGGTACAGCTGCTGATCCATTAGGACCTACATCATCAACCATCTTGTCAGATACAGTTTTTTTGCAAGTAAGTATTAATGACAATTTTTATTTTCACATTTAGAAATATGTAGAATAAGAGTTTAAAAATGTAAAAGCATTCAAAAAATAAATAAAAAAAATATTCAAATAATTGTTTTTTTTTGTTTTTTTTTTTACTCTCTCTCTCAATCTTTTCAACAAATATTTGCTAACATAACAAATAAGGAATTGTACATTGTTGGTCATCTAAAATTTTTTCTTAATTCAAACTGGAACTGGACATTTTCTTTCTTTTTTTTAATATTTTTCAAAATTTCTTATTTTAGCTAGGTTAGTTGAAAAAATATGAACAGGACTGTTCTTTTATCATTATTATTTAATTTCATTCAGTGTAAAACAAAAGTTTGTTCATTTTCCAGATAAACCTCCCAGATTTTGGGAAAATCATCATGTTTCCAGAACCACCCGTAGCATTTCCAAGGTTTGATTACTCTGAATATTTAATCACAATTATTTTGCATATTTATTTTATAAATTTACCATAATTATTTCACAAAAAAGGTTATTTAAATAAGCTTTATAAACAACTGGTGTGGATACCTTGCATTCCTCAGAAGATCTCCGAATAATAGTTTATTATTGACAATTTATTGATATTTTTCAGTCATTTTATGGAAAAAAATTTTTTTACTCAGTCTTTGGTTTGTTACAAGATAACTAAATTTAGGAAAATACTACGATGGAGGGAGGTGTGTATCTGAGCATCCCCCTATTTTTATTCAAATTATTGAATTAAATACTAACAAATACTCTGGTAATGTTGTTTTCAAAGAAATCAAATCAATTTATCAAAGTTCATTAACCTTTTTTTTCAAATTATTATTAATAGAAAAGTAAATAAACTTAGATTATGATATATTTAAACATATTTAATTCAATCATTTTTTTCAAGAAAAAAATTATAGTGAGCCTTACTTCTTCAAAAATAATTATTTACTATTCATTTTAAAGGGGAATTTAGATATTTTTTAAGTAAAGATTACATTAGGGATTATTTTCTTTTTAAAGGAACTAAAAGAAGCAAACATTTCTCCATAAATGAATTTAATTACTAATTTGAAAGAGAGCAGAAGTAAGATACATTGAGAATTTAGTTTTGAAAATCAAATATGTTTAAATTTCAAGTTATATTTGTATTTGAAAAGAAAAAAAAAAACTTAAATAAAAATTAGGAAAGACAGACATGAGCTACAGTAAACATTAGTCATGTTGAATATTTGTTCTACAAATTTAACTATATTTTATTTAAATTAATTTTTTGAAAAAGTAAGGCTCGCTATAGTTTTTTTTAGTAAAACTTAATTTAAAATTATTTACTTTTTTATGATAGCTACAAACCAAAAAAAAAAACAATGAAGTTTATTTATTTTGTCATTAATTATTGTAGTTTTTTAGTTTTAGCCAGACACACACAGACAATTACCCTTTACATATGTATAGATAGATATATCTCTTTGAATGCTAAAAGAAGAACTTTTAAATTATTTAGTATATATTTGTAAAATTTGTGTTTTCCTTTTTTGATCTCTTTCTATAAAATAGGCTCTTTTTTTCCTTTACATGTTTTATAAAGAAGGAAATTTACCTTATGTTGTTAATATAAATTTAATGTTTTTCTATGCTTGTATGTAGAAAATGAACGAATAATGTCAAATTAATCATGGAAAATGAAGATATAACTGAATTTTATATTCCCTTGATTTTATTCAATTGTTTGTATTTGATGAATTACAATGACAAAATATGGTATTAGTAGTGTGGTATTTTCCTAAATGTAGTTATTTTGTAACAAACCAAAAAAAACAATGACGTTTATTTTTTAAAGATTAAATAAAAAATTATTTTCCATAAGATGGCTGAAAAATATCAATAAATTTTATCATTTTCATACAACTACATCTGTTTGAATGAATGTGTTACTGTTCTGTTAAGTAAACAAAGATATCCATTCAACATGTAGTTGTATGAAAATGATAAAAAAAATTTAATTCATCAAATACAAACAATTGCTTATTATCTGACCTGAGCAATATAAAATCTTGTTATAACCTCAATTTTATAAATAATTTCCATTACTTAATTAGTGTAATTTTATTTTAAAAAATGTCTGATTGTTTGCAAACCACAACATACAATTAGTTTTGTCGTTTATTTTGCTTTTGTACAAAAATAGATGTAACAATCCTTTTCCTCAGGGAAAGCGTATAGAAATATGCCTTTTGAATTTTGCTACTTCAAGCAACAAGGCTTTTTCTTATTTTTTTAAAATTTTCTTTCTTTTCTTAAAATTTAAGTTAAGTTTTAAACAATACTACAGTTGGTATTCTAGCTAGCTTTTTAGGGTTATCGAATTTAGCGTCTAGAATAATTTTCGCCTAGTAAATACTGAATTAACTCCCTTAGATTGCTTTAATAGCCTCATTCCTAGCACATATTTTTCTATAAATAAAATTGAAATGTAAATTAACATTTGTGGCCACTAAGATTTAAAAATATAAAGGAAATAATTCAGTATCTGACATACTAAATTTCACTATATCAAATTTTAATTTCGTTGGCCATATGAAAAAGAAAAACTCTATGAGTATACTATTCGTATTATATATTTTCAATAAAATTTAGTTGAATTTTAAGAAATATCATTAATATTTGAAAAAATATAATACAGTAATAAGTTAATATTTTAATTAAGCAGCAACTTAAATTCAATAATTTGTTTAAGATTCAAGAGGACATTATTACAAATAATATAGCCATATTAAAAAATGTTTAAGCTATAGAATGTCATTTATAAAAAAATAGTTTCTAAATATGATTAATATACAGTAGTAAATGTATCTTGAATCGTGTTTAACAATGATTTCAGAATTATTTTAAATTTCTTTCTTTTTTTAATTAACTGTTACACAGAAACATAATTGATAAATATAAAAAAAAAATTATTTTCAATATTTTCTTCAGCATTAAAAAGAGTTTTGAATCTTTGAAACCTGAAGATCAAGAAATTTTCAGTGGCATATTAGAGAAAGATTCAGCAACACGGTAAGCAATGATTTTATAGCAGTAAGAATTTATAACTAATTACCAAAAAAAATTACAATTCTTAGAATCTCTTAGTCTAGGATTTCAGAAATTTTTGTCCCTATATTTCTTGTTAAAATGTATTTACATAATTTATATTTGACCTAATGTACTCATCTTTGATTTGGCTGTTTTGACCTCTGACCTACTTCAGGTGTCTGTGGATTGAGTTAACCTTCAAGGAATTTCAAACTGAACTTTTTACTTAATCTACAGGAATAGATCATTCTACAGGGTGGTCCGAAAGTCTTGCCCCCGACTCTCTGAAAAAGTAAGAACAACAGAACAATACAGTAATACAAAGCACATGTACTGGATTCAGTTTATTCAATTTCATTGATGCTGTCACACATCAAGATGGTCTGTATGAAAACCATTATTTTCAAGGCATACACTTACAAGCAGCCTCTCTTCCAAACTCGTCAGCCATCTGAAATAGAAAATTGTATTATGTAGAGGTGACAAGACTTTCGGACCATCCTGTAAATCACATCTAGGAATATTTTTTTTATAGTACTGCTCAGTTATTGTACACTGTTTGTCAGGAATTGAACTCATCATTACTATGCCACCAAATTCACAAACCAACACTTTTATTCACTAGGCTGGGGTCACAATAGCTAAAACAACAAAGGTGAGGACACTAGTGCAAATGTAAATAACTCCTCATTCCAGAAATTCAGTTAAAATGTTTCTCTGTAGAAGAAATAAATTATTGAAATAAAACAAAATGGAATTTATTTTTAGCATATTTTCAGATTTAGAATAAGTCCAGTGGTAAGTGTTAAGAGGGACACTTTGGTAGATTTCCCATATGTTGGAAGTTAATGAATGCTGAACTCACTTGCTGGATATACATTGGGTATCCCCTGTATTGAATATGGATGTGCTTTGTGTCAATGTCACTTGCC
The DNA here is from genome assembly GCA_903632075.3 of Acanthosepion pharaonis. Taxonomy (NCBI): domain Eukaryota; kingdom Metazoa; phylum Mollusca; class Cephalopoda; order Sepiida; family Sepiidae; genus Acanthosepion; species Acanthosepion pharaonis. The sequence continues at coordinate 3,417 of CAHIKZ030003312.1, read as the reverse complement.
TGTTACCAGAGACAATTCTAGTCAAGGATCAGAATATAAACATTGGAAGGGTGACACTCGGCAAGTATCAGATTATAAACATTGGAAGAGAGTCACTCAGCAAGGATCAGATTATAAATATAGTCACAAAAGAACAGCAGGAAAGTCAGATACTAATGCCTGTTGCATCTTTTTATACAGTAATATAAAGTACAAGACAATGAAAGCCATTAAGTTTATGCATTTTTTTAAAATACTATTGCTGGCAAAATCAAGCAACAGAAACTGAATATTTTCCTTAAAACATTGATCAATGAATTTATGAATTTTATTTACATGTACTTAGCATTATCACTGAACTCATTGCAATTCCTACATATGTATATAAATGTATTTTTATAGTTTCATCATGATTCCTTTAATTTTTATGTTTTTATTTTGTTTAACAACCAATAACATGATTCTATTTGTAACATAGATTGTCAAGATTTTAAGCAATATCATGTGATTTTGTTCTTTTATTGATCAAATGACTGAACAACCTTTTTACATATTCAGTATGTTATTTTATGATGGGATTAGTTATCTGAACAAAATACCATCAGCCTGTTTAGTTTAGATATTTGATATTCTACTGTACAGAGCTGTTCAATAAAAGTGACTCACCTGATGTTTTTTATTAAAAATATTTTTTGTCTATTGTTTTTGGGGTTAAAATAATTTTTAATCTTACCCCTTCCCAACTACCTAGGAAAAAAAGTTTATTGACATTAAGGTATTCTATTGATAATTATAAATGAGATTCAGGAAGAAACTCTGTCCAAAAAAAGTGACTCAGATGTCGCATTCTAATGATTAAACTGGTAAATTTAAAGAACTTTAAATATATTGAAAACTATTTTACAATACACTCAGAACAATATTCTAGAGAATTCTAGAACAGCTTAAATTAAATCTAGAGTATTTCAGAATATTCCAGAAAGCCTCATACAGTATAAAAACAGCTTGAAATAGCCGCTCAAATCACTAACCAGATGAAACGGTACAAACACACATCAGAACTACTTAAGGCATCTATTATTGCCTTCTCAAAAGCAGGCAAGTCTACGAGAGAAATTGCAGAAATTGATATAACCTTGCAATCAACTGTCTCTCGAGCGCTTAGGTTACATAATGATGCCACTCCTGCTCCAAGGAAGGAAACAAGGGGACGAAAGAAAAAGATTGATGATAGAACTGGCAGTGTAATCAAGAGAGAAGTTGCGAAGAATAATTGCAGCCAATCAACAGTCCATCAGAACAAGGTTACACATCTTGTACATGAATGTTTAAGCCACTAATAAGCAAAACCAACAAAGCCAAGCGACTTGAATGGGCTCACTATTACAAAAATTTCACTGTAGAAGACTGGAAGAATGTTCTCTTCTCCGATGAAACAAAAATTGAGCTAAATTCAAAAGATAAGGTTAGTCACTTTTATCGGACAGCACTGTATATGAAATCTCATATAAAAATATATATTGTTGATTGAATTGTCTCTTTCCCACTTTTGCCAAAATGAGAAATTATTCTGTCTTTATTCTGTGTTTTAGTTGTACAGAAGCAGAATTGCAGCTCTTGTGGGAAAAGAAGTACCATTTGATGGACAGTCCTACTTTCCTGCCCCGTGTCCTACAAGCTGTTCCAAAATGGGAGTCATTTTGTTTGCCAGAGATCTACTGCTTTTTGGGACAGTGGCAGCCCTTACAGCCCACCCAGGCATTTGAACTGCTCTTACCTTAGTAAGTAAATTGATTATTCTTTTTCCAATTTAATTTTCTCTATTCTTACTTCTGAATAAATTATGTCACTGCTAATAGACACCTTTTGAATTTTGTAAATTTAAGAATGATATAATTGCATTAAATCACATGAGATTTCAAAACATTTTTTATGTGTAACAAATTCTTTTGAAGTGACTCATAAATCACAAGTTTGTCAAAAGGATTTTTGTGTTTTAATAACTCATTCGCAATTTGATTTCTTACTTTCTGTAAGACAACTTAGTATGATGAAAAATAAAATTTGAGTTACATATTCACGCAGCTCTTTTCTGGAAAAAGTGTCAATAACCCTTATAAATTCTGAAGTACACTTTTGCCTATTCTGTAAATACACTTTTTCTGCCCAGAGTTTCATTTTCAAAGACATTTGTTTTGACTTATATAGTTTATTTTTGTTCATCACTGTGATTGTGAACATGAAAAATATATATTCTACTGCCACAAAAAGTTAATTTTTACAAGTCCATTCAATGTACCAACCAGAATAAAACTTGTTCTTTGTTGAATTTAAATCTGATTTTTCATCAGTGTTTCTCCATTTATTTTTTTTATCTCCAAACCTAAACAAATTGCTAGCCTTTTCAATCCCATTTCAATTGTAATTTATGATATCTTCCTTGACTGACACAAAAAAAATGAGAATATAATTACTTCTTAACCTGGCTGAGGAAATTTGGAAATTGAATCTGTTTAGTGAATGTTATTGATTTTATTTAATATGAGAGCTTTAATTTTAGGTAACAAAAAAAAAACGTTGTGTTACTTAATATGAACATTTTTCTTAAATAGTATCTTTCTGGAAAAGGACATGATCTCTCACACTTTTGCCATGATTTATTTATATATTTTATTGCCACATCTCTACTCAAATTTTATTATCCAATTACTTTCACTGTCATAAAGGGTAATTTTGTTTTAACAATAAAACAAAATATTTTAAGCTCTAAGAAAGTTTAACAAACCAGTGTGATCTTGCAATATATTCAGTACATTTTGCTATTAAAAGTTCAGATTCATACATTTTTATCACTCCTACTTAATATCATATTTATTACTAGTAATTAAAATTTAGTGTGTTCAGATAGAGTAGCTAATATTTGGGTTAACTGAACAAAAGCAGTAGTTTTGAGTGAATAAGACCTGATGATGTAACAGTTATGTAGTTTATTTACTTATTTAAAAGGATTCACAGATGTACATTTGGTAAAATAATTTTTCATGTATCACAATTACATGGTCAAAAATTCTTGATGATGTTATTCCGCTTGATTTTCTCCTCAGCTATCCAGACATCAGAGTCCGAGCTACTGCAGTAAAGTGCCTGCGTGCTCTTCCCACTGATGAACTTATTGATTACTTGCCTCAATTAATACAAGTAAGTCAGATTCAACTTCATAAAAACACCTGCATAGTACAATTTGCAAATAAAAATATAATTAAACAAACTGGTATCTGGGAAAAATATTTGGGGAAAAAAAAGAAAAGACTAAAATCATTCAAGTTGGTCAAAAAAAAAAATCACCTAGGCAAAAGAGAAAAAAACAATTAAGTAAAATGAGAAAAGACGAAAAGTGTTCAATACAGTAGAGCAGAGTGTAAAAAATCCTAGTGAGCC